>JACXSL010001199.1:2500-33505 GCA_019514585.1 Dendrobium officinale
AATCTCATGAAGCTATAGAAGAAGTCCTCAATGGAGGACTTTGGTTCGTAGGAGGTTTTGCAATTGGGTTAGACAAATGGTCTCCCAATTTCTCTTCTAATTCATTGGAGGGCGTTTCTTCCCCATTATGGGTTCGTCTTCCTCACTTACCCCTTCACTGTTGGGATGAGTCCAATATCACTATAATTGTCTCTAGGATTGGAACTCCATTACTATTAGATGGTAATATGTTTAGGTGGGGAAGAAGAGAGTTTGATAGAGCATCTATCCGAGTTAATTTGAACTCTAAACTTCCTACTGGAATATGGTTTGAAGGGTTGCATGGTAGATTTTTTAAAAAATTTGAATATGAGAATCTATCTTCAATTTGTTACAAATGTGGGAGAATAGGATGTTAAGATAGTTTCTATTTGAATGCTTTACATTTTTGCAACTTATGTAGTTTTGATGATTCCAAACATTATTGTTCAAATGTGTAGTTATCTCCTAACAATTTTAGAAGATTTGTATTTGCTCTTGTGTGTACTAACATTTCAGGAAAAACGAACTCCAGACTACGAAGACTTCAAATCAAATTCATAATGAGATACTTTGTAAAATTTGAAGTTTGCATTTCTTTGAAATTAAATTGAAAGGGAGTGATTGTAATTGAGTGAATAAAAATATACACAGACACATAAGGAGATCATAAAAAATTTATACTGATCGTACTGGACGATATCCGTTCGTACGAGACGATCAGACAGTTATCTCCTATTAAGCACATAGAACGAATAGGAACTTGCTTAAAAATTTTTCTAAGTCCTATTCGTCCGGGACGAATTTTACAATCGTCCATGATGATTGGTTCTTTGTAAAATTTTCGTCCAGACGAAATTAAATTATCGTCAATGGCGATTGGTCCTCTGGAAAATTTTTGTCCAGACGAAATTAATAATCGTCCAGGACGATCTAGTCTCTGGAAAATTTTCGCACAGACGAAATTAAATTATTTTCCACGGCAATTGGTTCACTGGAAAATTTTTGTCCAGACGAAATTATTAATCGTCCTGGATGATCGGTCCTCTGTAAAAATTTCGTCCAGACGAATAAATTTTCATCCAAACGATTAACCGACTTAGAACAGTTTTCAGCAGTTTCTAGAACCGACCTTGTAATAACCGTTCGTACCGGACGAACCTAGTTCATACGGGACGATCAGCTGTATGAAGACATGTTGTACACATATACAAATAGGGTCGTTTCAAATCGTTTAAGTAAAATCATCCAGGACGATCCACGATCGTACGGGACGATCCACTGCGTACAGAATTGAATACTTGCAGTTTTTGGGCGGTTTTTCTTGTCTTTTGTATAAATAGTCCAAATTAGACTGCCAACCAATATTTTTATCATTTGATCTTCGTGCCTCTTGAGAGAATAGCCAAGGAGAGAGTGGAAGAAAGCATTCAAGGGAGGATTCATACCACTGGAGCGAGAAGGCTTCCCTTGGAGTTCAAAGGTAAGAATCTCTACTTGTGAATTGGGATTACTTCACTCTTTTAATTTTTCCTTCTAGATTTCTTGTGAGAAGATCTGTCAAGGAGATGTGGTTTGCTGCCGACACTTGGAGAGTGTAAATAGCCGAAGGGTTCGCTGCCGACACTTGGAGAGTGTAAATAGCCGAAGGGTTTGCTGCCTACACTTTGGAGAGTGTGAATAGCCGAAGGGTTCACTGCCTACACTTGGAGAGTGTGAATAGTCAAAGAGTTCTCTGCCCACACTAGGAGAGTGTGAAAGGACGATGGTTCTCTGCTAACACTGGAGATTGTGTAAAAGGACAACGTTTCTCTGCCGCACCGTGGAGTGGTGAAAAAAGTGTGTTGTAAAGGCTTCTCCGCCTTACTGTGGGTGCAAAAGGAGAGTCACTATTGGTATTAGTGCAATACTCAGAGGGTACCTCTGGGGAGTGGATGTAGGTCTTATTTTAGATCGAACCACTATAAATCTGGTGTCATTTACTTTACTGTTTTTACGTTTTCGCATTTTAATTCTTAGTCTTAAAAACTCTGTTGTTGAAAAACTTTTTCTACAAAACTTAAAAGAAACAATTTTTATTTCGGTTCAACATAGTTTTAAAAGAGGGCTTAAAATTTTTTTTTAAACTACCAATTCCCCCCCCTCTTGGTAGCCTTTGGGACATTAACTTAGGCTTAAAAACCTAATTACTAGACTCAACAAGTTGTATCAGATCCTCGTTTCAAAAATAATAAGTTTGAACTACTTTTTGATTAACGTAGATGGCTACATTCGGAAACCGAAACACACCTGAAGATTACTCTCTATCACTAGACCTCCACTGTTTGATAATATTCCTTTAGATTTTTGGAAAACACGCATGTCTACTTTCTTTCAGTCACTTGATTATCGCATGTGGATACTAGTCCAGGAAGGTTACACAAAACCAACTAGATTAGTAGATGAAGTTAGGGTAGAAACACCTTATACAGATTGGACTATAGAAGAACGTTACTTAGCACAATTAAATGCCAAATGTTTAAATAGTTTCTTTTTTTGCTTTAAAATCTGAAGACTACATGCGGGTTTCCACTTGCAAAAGTGGAAAGGACATATGGGATAGACTTTGTATAACTTATGAAGGGACAAATGAAGTTAAGCAATCAAGACTCAATATCTTGTTACATGACTATGAATTGTTTCGCATGAAACCTAATGAATCTATTTCTGACAAGTACACAAGATTCACACAAATTGTCACTTCTTTGCATGCACTTGGTAGGGAATTAACAAATGCTGAAATGGTCAATAAAATACTTCGATGTTTTCCTACTACTTATGATGCTAAAATTACTACAATTACAGAGTCTAAAGATTTTAACATTTACTCTATTGACAATCTTCTTGGTTCACTCATTGCTTATGAGCAAGGAGTAAGTCAAAGAAAGATTGATGCAGGTGAACCACGAAAGGAGAAAAATATTGCACTAAAAGTGGAAGAGTCAGAGAGTGAACACTCACAACCTGAGGATGAATATGATATTGCACTAATGACTAGACAATTCAGAAGCTTTTTAAAGAGAAAGTAGAAGAGATGGCAGTAATGGAACAGAGGTAAGTTTAACAGAAATGGCAAGGTTTCTAATGAAGTGATTTGTTATGAATGCAGGAAACCAGGTCATATAAAGACTAATTGCCCAAAACTCAAAGCCACTCATAGCAAGGAGAAGGTAGAGGAGAAACCAATGGTAAAGAAGGGCAAGAAGAAGTTTCAAAGAGCTTTCTGGGCGGACTCAGCTTCAGACTCATCTGAAACTGAAAAAGAAGAAGAAGTCACCAACCTTTGCTTAATGGCAGATAATGTTGAACAATCAGATCAAGAAGAGATATGTGACTTAACCTATGATGAATTGTTTGAAGTTTCTGAACCCATGCATGATGCATATAGGAAAATGTAAAAGATGCATGCTAGTTTAGTTTTAGAACTGGAAGAGCTTAAGAAGGAACACGAAAACCTTAGGAAAGATCATGCTTTAATAGATGACAACCACATGAAATTACTTGATGAATATGATGACTTGAATAAAAATTAGATTTTAAAATCATCCTATGCTGAATTTGAAAAAGATTTTAAAAATTTTAAGGATGAATCTGAGAGCAAAACATATCGAATCAATTATATAAATCGAATCTTTGAAGATATGAATTCATTTTATAAATTGACAATAAGAGCTCTCGAGGATAATATGAATCCCCCTAAACTTGAAGATTTTACAAATCCTAAATATTATCCTAAATTCATGAAATCCCTTAGAAGACAATCATATGGAAGAAAACATAGGAATATTTTTCCTAATATTAAATGTAATAATTGTGGATTTTTGGGACATATAGCTCACATCTGTACTTTGAAGATGAAATCTAATTTGGTGTGGAGAACTAAGATGCATAAACCTAGACATATCATACATGCATCTGATTATAAATTTCTTAAAGGTGAACCCAAACTTGTTTGGGTTCCCAGGTCTAACATTTGAGAATTTTACAGAATTGCTCTCACACAAGACCTCATGGGAGCATATGGTACCTGGACAGTGGATGTTCAAAGCATTTGACTGGAGATACTGCTCAATTCATATCGCTAGAAGCCAGGAATGGAGGCAAGGTTACACTTGGAGATAATACCACAAAGAAAGTGGTTGGATCAGGTATGATTGGAAATTTTAAAAACTTTTTCATAGATAATGTGTTATTGGTTGAAGGCTTAAAAAATAATCTGTTAAGTATTAGTCAGCTGTGTGATAAGGGATATAATGTAAAATTTTTACCTACTAGCTGCATATTAAGTCTAAATGGAAAAGAAGTTTTAAATGAAAAAAGGGTTAACAATATTTACATGCTAGATTTGAATTCTATTCTATCTCATACTGCTTTTTGTTTAAAAACTGTTTCTGATGAATCATGGCTTTGGCATAGGAGACTTTGTCCTTCTAGTATGAAAAATCTTAGGAGAATTACCCAAAAGAACTTAGTGAGAGGTATACCAAAACTAGACTTTACTAAGGACCACCTTTGTGATGCATGTAAATTAGGAAAACAAGTGAAGTCCTCTTTTAAGTCCAATAAGGATCTTAGGACCAGTAAACCTTTGGAAATTATTCACATGGATCTTTTTGGACCAGTAGGAACTGTAAGTCTAGGAGGGAAGGTATACGAATTTGTTATAATGGATGATTTCTCAAGATTCACTTGGGTTAGATTTCTTTTTCATAAAAGTGAATCGTTTGAGGAATTCAAAAAATTTTCAACTTGGATTCAAAGAAAACTAGGATGCGAAATAATTTATATTTAAAGTGATCATAGAGGAGAATTTAAAAATGAAAGATTTGAAATTTTTTGTAAAGCTGCGTCTAGAACCCCTCAACAAAATGGGGTAGTTGAAAGGAAAAATAGAATATTAATAGAAGCCATCCGAGCAATGTTGGCAGAATACTTACTTCCTAGATATTTTTGGACTGAGGCGGTTAGCACTACATGCTATGTTCTGAATAAAATGAATGTGAGATCAAATTTAAATAAAATACCCTATGAGTTGCTAAAAGGTAGAACACCTAACTTATCTCATTTGCATGTATTTGGTTGCAAGGTGTTCATTCATAACAATGGAAAATATGCCTTAGGAAAATTTCATCCAAAATTAGATGAAGGAATTTTTGTTGGATATTCAAGTGTTGGAAAATCTTATAGGGTATTCAACAAAAGAACTTTAGTCATTGAAGAAACCACACATGTTCTATTTGATGAATCTGGAAATCTGGAAGAACCAAATATTGTTGAAAAAGAAATTGAGAAAAACTCCCAAAAGATTGATAGATTAAATTTGGAAGAAAATGTGGAAGAAAATTTGGAAAGAGAAAACCCTTTGCCTAGAGATTTGAGATTTTCTAAAAACCACCCAAGAGAATTGATTATAGGTGAACCTAGTGAGGGTGTTAGAACTAGGTGTTGATTAAATAAGGAAGTCAATCATTCAGCCTTTATTTCAACAATAGAACCCACTAATATTGAACAAGCACTTTCTGATGAATTTTGGATATTGGCCATGCAAGAAGAGTTGAATCAATTTGTAAGAAATAAAGTTTGGGAATTAACCTCAAGGCTAAAAGATCAAAGTGTTGTTGAAACCAAGTGGGTGTTCAAAAATAAAATGAATGACTCAGAAGTAGTCATTAAAAATAAGGCTAGATTAGTTGCTAAGGGGTATAATCAAATTGAAGGAATTGATTTTGAGGAGACCTTTGCCCCTGTAGCAAGACTTGAAGCAATTAGGGTTTTGCTAGCCTTTGCCTGTTTTAAAGGTTTTAAATTATTTCAAATGGATGTCAAAAGTGCCTTTTTAAATGGGGTAATTGAAGAAGATATTTTTGTAGAACAACCTCCAAGCTTTGAAAATTCAAAATACCCAAATCATGTTTTCAAATTAAAAAAGGCATTATATGAATTGAAACAGGCACCTAGGGCTTGGTATGAGAGGTTGAGCAACTTCCTACTTGAAAGATCTTTTGAAAAAGGAAGTGTGGATACAACTCTCTTTTTAAAGAAATTTGGAAAGGATATACTCATTCTTCAAATTTATGTGGATGATATCATTTTTGGATCTTCAAATAAAAATCTTTGTGATGATTTTTCTAAAATAATGAGTAGTGAATTTGAAATGAGTCTAATGGGAGATTTAAATTACTTTCTAGTTTTTAGCATTAAGCAACTTGAGGAAGGAATATTTCTTAGCCAAACTAAATATATTAAGGACATCCTCAAGAAATATGAAATGGACAATGCTAAACCTGTTAGTACACCCATGAGTTCCTCAGTTCAGTTGGATAAGGACCTTAAGGGAAAATCTGTTGATCAAAAGAAATATAGAGGGATTATTGGATCTTTGCTTTACTTGACTGCTAGTCGACCAGATATAATATTCAATGTTTGCTTATGTGCTAGATTTCAATCAGATCCAAAAGAATCACATTTGACAGCAGTGAAAAGGATTTTAAGATACTTGCTAGGAACTCAAAACATAGGAATTTGGTATCCTAAGTTTAGCTCTTCATTTGAAATTGTTGGTTATTCAGATTCTGACTTTGCAGGATGTAGAGTGGATAGGAAAAGCACTTCTGTAACATGTCAATTCATTGGAAATTCATTAGTTTCTTGGTCCAGTAGAAAACAAAATTCAGTAGCCCTATCTACTGTAGAAGCAGAATACATTGCATTAGGAAGTTGTGTGGCACAAGTACTTTGGTTAAAACAACAGTTGATTGATTTAGGATTAACTATAGGCACTATTCCAATTTATTGTGACAATACTAGTGCTATTTGCATTTCCAAAAATCCTATTCAACATTCTAGAACCAAACACATTGACATAAGACATCATTTCATAAGGGATCATGTATCCAAGGGAGAAATTGAACTCACATATGTTTCAACTGAAAATCAACTTGCAGACATTTTTACAAAACCTTTAGCCTTTGATACCTTCAGTACATTAAGAACAAGGCTAGGTGTTATTGATTTGAATGCTTAAATAAAAATGTTTTTGCAACATTGATATTTATGTTTTCTTAGTTATTTATCTTTGATTTTTATTTTGAATTTTGTGATTTTTTGAATGTTTTGAATGAGTTTATTTTAGAGTCTGTGGTTCTGTCTTTGTTTTCTATGTTTTGAATGTTTTGTTTATTTTTCTTCAATAAAAAATTCAAAAATCCAAAAATGTGTTGAAATCGTCCGGGACGAAATTTTTCGTACTGGACGATGTGTGTAAGATTCAGTTTGCGTGATATGAAACGTTTTGAGAGCAGATTCAATGTAGTTCGTCTGTACGATCTTATAATCGTCCAGGATGAAATTTTTTTCTCTCTCAAACGTCGGAACGATTGAATGCAGCGGTTGAGTGGATAAGGCAGTTTTAAATGTGAAGTTCGTCCGTACGAACTTTTTGTTCGTCCAGACGAACAGACATCTTTCATTGTAGGGGACGGTTTTCAACAGACATTAAAACGAATTAACTTTTTGATCGTCCAAACGAAATTTTTTTTTCGTCTGTACGATCGGTTAAGTCAAAAAGCCTGTACGAAGGGACGCATCGTAAATTGTGTTGATTACGAAAAGCCGTTACATTTTGGACGAATTAGATCATCTGTACGAAATTATTTTTGTCCATAAGAACGATAATTTTCGTCCAGGACGAACTGTTTTTATCCAGGATGAACATATCATTTTTCTTTAAATATGAAGGCTTTCTAACTGAACAATCACATCTCCAAACTTCACTTTCAATCCCTTTCAACTTCAAATCAACAATGGCCTCCTCAAGCAAAAGACAAAAGGTATTGGCTATGAAACCTCAAAGAAATGCCTCTGAAAACTTTCTGTCAAAAGCAAATGAGGAATATTTTCCTCGTTTTGCCTCTGCCAAAATAACTCCCTCTCGCATTCTGATTCAAAGCGAGATTCACTTTAAGGTAATGCACCTTTTTGCCTCCACCCAGTTTCAATTCATTCTTTCTCTCGTCCACCTTTACAACAAACAAACCTTTCTCTATTTTCTAGCCAACATGAGTTTTAATTCTGACCACTCTTGCATAAGTTCTTATGTTTTCAAATAAAAAGTTGAAATCACCAAGCATGACATTGGTACCTTTTTGAACTTAAGAACTGAAGGATATAGAGCCCACACCCTAATGAGTGAAACCACTTTCAAATGGTATGATGTCTATAGGGTAATTAGACAAAGTGGCCTTACCTATCATGTTGCTAGAGTCTCCGGTATGACCAAAAATGCCCGAATCATCCAGCATATCCTTTGATATTCAATCATTCCTAAAGCTGGTGATAGGATCAATATTACCCCTCTCCTTTCTGTTCTAACCTTTTTGATTATGGATTGTAAGCCCATCGACGTAGCCCAACTTATCCTTGACCATCTCTATGGACTTTCAAAAATTGGGCATGCGGAACAAAAGAGAAAAAGGAACATCTCACTAGGACACTTAGTTACATACATTTTGGAAAAGAAATACAACTTAGTGCATCCTGATGATGAATACGAAGAGCCAGTATACTACAATGATGCTTCCTTCAGAGCAATTTTCAAGGAGGAAAAAGGGAAAGCACATGCCAGTGCTTCTGAAGAAGAAGAAGACGGAGAGAAAACTTCTGCACCTCAATCAGATTATCAGAATTTGATTGAGAAATTTGATAAACTTGAGACTCATGTTGATCAAAGATTTGATCAAATTGATGCTCAACTTATGCAGCAACAACAGGACATTGGTAGCATCAGAAATGAAGTACATGAAATCAATACCAATGTTATGTTGATGGCCTCCTACTTCAACCTTTTTGGTGGCATTTCTCTTCCTCCTCCAGAAGAATAGAGAATGAGAGATGATTTTGTGTTTGTTGTATTTGTGTTTAGTTTTATTTGTTTGATTGTGTTAGTGTTTATTTTAATATTTGTCTTAGTTATGTTGGTTTATGTTAGTTGTTTTTGTTGTTGTTTTGATATTATGAAATGATCATGTAATCTTTCTCATTAATATCAAAATATATCGTAGTTGATTTAATTTTGGTTTGTTTTTTGGAATGTGCTTAATTATTATGAATTTCATTAGTCTTATTTAATCTTAATTGTGCTTAAATTAGATTGTGATTTGAGATTAATTATATTAGAAAATCTAGTCTTTCTAAATTTAATCTTTGTTTATAACTTGTTATAATTAGAATTTTTAAATTCATGTCTATTCATTTAGACTACATACACGTTAATATTACTATTGCATTTTAGATGTTTATTTATTTTGTATTTCTTTGCTTAAGTGATATTTATGCACTTAGAATAATTTGAAATTTTAGATTATTGATCTTGGAAAGAATTGGTTTCAATTACTCTTGAAAATTGTACAAATAGTACAAAAATCAAAAGGAATGCGCAAAGGTTCGCAAATACGAAAAAGTGGCACAAAATTAGCCCAATATAAAAAAAATGCACAAAAATGTGCCAAAAATTTTGAAAAAGATGCGCAAAGCGCCACTTGTGGTAATTCTCTTCTTTCCAAATTCTTTCAATCTCTCAATTAAAATTGATCTTATGTTCATTTGTATTCTATTGAACTTTGAAATATAGAATTTTTATTCATCTCTCTTGTAATGATTTTCTATATTCCAATGTCTAAATTGAAACATGTTTTTGATAAATTCTTCTTACTTACAATGTTATATCAATTCTTAAATTCTATGAATTTCTATGATTTACCTAATGTTATTAGTTTTAGATTGCATACCTTATGACAATCACCATTTAGCTTAAATTTTCAAATGAATTTCATATAATTACTAACATTTCTTGTCTATTTCTTTTTCACTTTTTGTTGTTGTCAAAAAGGGGGAGAAATTATTATGTTTGTATGTTTTATTTTTATTGTGTTTGTATGTTTTGTTTTGTTTTCATTTTGGTTTTGTGTTTGACTTTATAATTTTGTTAAAAAAAATTAAAAAAAAAACAAAAATTTTGTTCTTTGCTTCAAAATGCCTCCTTATTTTCATGTATTCATCAATTCATGGGGAGTTTAGGAGATTTGTTTAAATTGAAATCATACAAACAATAATTGTTTTGCCATCATCAAAAAGGGGGAGATTGTTAAGATAGTTTCTATTTGAATGCTTTACATTTTTGCAACCTATATAGTTTTGATGATTCCAAACATTATTGTTCAAATGTGTAGTCATCTCCTAACAATTTTAGAAGATTTGTATTTGCTCTTGTGTGTACTAACATTTCAGGAAAAATGAACTCCAGACTACGAAGACTTCAAATAAAATTCAGAATGAGATACTTAGTAAAATTTAAAGTTTGCATTTCTTTGAAATTAATTTGAAAGGGAGTGATTGTAATTGAGTGAATAAAAACATACACAGACACATAAGGAGATCATAAAAAATTTATACTGATCGTACTGGACGATATCTGTTCGTACGAGACGATCAGACAGTTATCTCCTATTGAGCACATGGAACGAATAGGAACTTGCTTAAAACTTTTTCTAAGTCCTATTCGTCCGAGACGAATTTTATAATCGTCAAGGACGATTGGTTCTCTGTAAAATTTTTGTCCAGACGAAATTAAATTATCGTCAATGGCGATTGGTTCTCTGAAAAATTTTCGTTCAGATGAAATTAATAATCGTCCAAGACGATCGGTCCTCTGTAAAAATTTTGTCCAGACGAATAAATTTTCGTCCAAATGATTAACCGACTTAGAACAGTTTTCAGCAGTTTCTAGAACCGACCTTGTAATAACCGTTCATACCGGACGAACCTAATTCATACGGGACGATCAATTGTACGAAGACATTTCGTACACATATACGAATAGGGTCATTTCAAATCGTTTAAGTAAAATCGTCCAGGACGATCCACGATCGTACGGGACGATCCACTGCGTAGAGAATTGAATACTTGCAGTTTTTGGGCGGTTTTTCTTGGCTTTTGTATAAATAGTCCAAATTAGACTTTCACCCAATCTTTTTATCATTTGATCTTCGTGCCTCTTGAGAGAATAGCCAAGGAGAGAGTGGAAGAGAGCATTCAAGGGAGGATTCATACCACTGGAGCGAGAAGGCTTCACTTGGAGTTCAAAGGTAAGAATCTCTACTTGTGAATTGGGATTACTTCACTCTTTTCTTTCTTCCTTCTAGATTTCTTGTGAGAAGATCTGTCAAGGAGATCTGGTTCGCTGCCGACACTTGGAGAGTGTAAATAGCCGAAGGGTTCGCTGCCGACACTTGGAGAGTGTAAATAGCCGAAGGGTTCGCTGCCTACACTTGGAGAGAGTGAATAGCCGAAGGGTTCGCTACCTACACTTGGAGAGTGTGAATAGTCGAAGGGTTTTATGCCCACACTAGGAGAGTGTGAAAGGACGACGGTTCTCTGCCAACACTGGGGATTGTGTAAAAGGACAACGGTTCTCTGCCGCACCGAGGAGTGGTGAAAAGAGTGTGCTGTAAAGGCTTCTCCGTCTTTCTGTGGGTGCAAAAGGAGAGTCACTAATTGTATTAGTGAAATACTTAGAGGGTGCCTCTGGGGAGTGGATGTAGGTCTGGTTTTAGACCGAACCACTATAAATCTGGTGTCATTTACTTTACTGTTTTTACGTTTCCGCATTTTAATTCTTAGTCTTAAAATCTCTGTGGTTGAAAAACTTTTTCTACAAAACTTAAAAGAAACAATTTTTATTTCGGTTCAACATAATTTTAAAAGAGGGCTTAAAATTTTTTTTTTTAAACTACCAATTCACCCCCCCTCTTGGTAGCCTTTGGGACATTAACTTAGGCTTAACAACCTAATTACTATACTCAACATAGGAAATATTGATTCAGTTTCTCCTTATGTTGAAGATATTCCTTCCATCTCAAATCATACCAACAATCCTTATGGTCCTTGGATGCAAGTGAAATTCAAAAGCATAAAGAAATTAGTGAGAAATCAATTTAATTCCAAGAGTATTTCAGCTTCAATATAATCTGGAACTGGTCCTCTTCATGAACCAGATGGAAATACTCAAGCTTTGATAGACAGGAAAGGTCTAAATCAGATGGTAGATCATGTTGAAGATGCAGGTTTCATTTGCCTAAACGAAGAAGTTGCTGATTTCACGGAAGGAGACAAAGTGGAGGTTAATCAGAATTTGAAAATCAAAGCTGTCCAACTTAATCCACGGGAATTTGGTTTTTTAACAAATCCTTTTAATGCTTTGGCTGAGGTGGATAATATGGAAGCTAGTTTGTTAGAAGGAAATAATGAGATTGGAACTGAAATTGTTGAAAATATGGACATTCAAAATTCAAATTTTGAAAGTTCAAAACTTGAGACGGTAGCTGATCCTCCGGCTATTAAAATTTCTGCTCAAAATTCAAAAGACAAGTTGTTGTATTCAAAGGTTGTAGAGGTTCTAGAGCCGGCTTCCTCTCCAACAAATCCACAGAATTTGGAGGCTAAAAAGAAGGATGTTCAAAATTCGGCCTTGACTCCTACAAAGACAACCGATTCTACTCATGATGCAGTAATTCAGGGAACTCATAAAACAGATTTTACCACAACTACTTCGGCGGTTGATGCTAGTGTAATTGGTAATTACACTCATACTACACTCCTTGTTTCTTCTTCTTCTCCATCAGCTATTAGTTTGAATTTTAAAAAGACCATTCTTAAAAAAGATAAAAAAAAAATTAAGAATGATTCCTCCGGCTCAAAGCATGTTTTATTCAAAGAACTTCAAGCATTGGGACCGGTGAAAGATTTACCTAGAAGAAAGATGGCTGAACACAAAGAGAAGAACGGTGGGAAAGGTTCTTCTTCCCTCTTAGCTCACTAATATGAAGGAGTCTTTCATGAATAGCTACAAATCGGAGTTATTATTGAAGATAGAGAATATGATCTTAAAGTTTGGTATAACTATACCAAACTTTTGGAATTTATTATTGAAGTGTAATTTTTTTTTTAGATTGTATTTCCTCTTTCCTAGTTTAATTTGTTTTTTTAAACTTTGCGTAATTGTTTATGAGATCTTTACTAATTCTTATTCTCTAACTGGATGGGAACTCTGGGATACTAATCAACCTTCGAGTTGTCTTATATTTTGGCATCCCCTGCATCTCAACAGTTTCAAAATATGAGTTAGTGGATTTCATTTTTTTTTTTTTTTAAGAAATGCCAAATGCATTAGAAAGCAAAGAAACTAAGTACAATCGTTAAAAGGATGATATTCTTCCTTGATTAACTAAGCTAACAAGGAAGGAATATCATCAAAAGAAAAACTATCAAAGAAGAAACTATTATCTAAAGCTAAAGTATCACAAAGATTTGCTACTTTATTACAATTTCTATAAGCATGTATAAAAAGAACCTTATTGAAGTCGTTGAAAAAGAAAGAATCCTTGAACGAATTGTTATCCAAATTGCACTTATTAGACTTTAAAGAATTCTGAAGATATGTAATGGCATTGATGTTGTCACTTTCCACAATCACACCTTTGAAATCAAGCATCCAATCTTTAACATAGTCTTTCACAGTGAATGCCGCCTTTAGCTCCAATTGGGCAATGTCCCAATGGATCAATTTCTTTCCAAAAGCAAGAATAAATCTCCCTCTATAGTCTATGAAAATACCACCTATACCAGTCATTCCAGAGGAGAGTAATGACGCATCAACATTAATTTTTAACCAATCTTTCGGTGGGGGGCACCAAGTGTCATGAGACTCCCTAGGGATGTTAGTACCCCAGTTGGAAAGATAAGGAGAAGAATTGTTGTGAGCAGCTGACAAAGCATTTGTAGCAACCAAGTAGCACGGTAAGGCATTTTTGCCATGCTTTACTTCATTTCTATTTCTCCATGAATAATAAACATTGGTGCAATAAACCTTGACAATTCCAATATGAGTAGCAGATAGCCTCTTTAATTCGTGAATGCAATGACCCAAAGAGTTGAGATAGGAATGTGGATGCCCCATTCTCTAACTTTCATAATGATCTCAGTTAAAAATTTACAATGTACCACAATGTGCTTATATTTTTCTACTTGTACACAGCCTCTAGCACAAGTATTATTCACCGAAAATTCCACAATTACTGAGAAAAAGATTGGTAGGTATAGCAGAATTTCCAATTCTCCACCAAAACATTTCCACTTTTTTACTAAGCTTTAGTTTAAAAAGCCATTTACAGTAAGCATCTTCTTTATAATTATATCTACATTTCAGGAAATGTTCAAATGATAATGCAGAAACAGTCATACCCGAGCAAATCTTCTGCAGTTCCATCCTATCGTCTTCATGTGGATCAGTTTGAATTTGGTTAATCAATTTCATAAAATCTGGATGGAAGACATTCTGAATAAAATGCCAATTCCATTGACCGTCTTTCTGCAATAGCTGCTGGACATACATTCCTTCCAATGAATTACAATCAACAAGTGTTGGCCATCTGTTTATGCATCTATCAAGCACCCAAATATCATCCAGGATACTTATCTCTCTTCCATTACCAATTTTCCATCTGGTAATATCTCTCAAGTATTTGCCTCCATCAACTAAGATACTCCAAGCCTTAGAAGTAGACTTTTTGTTTTTGTTGTTTATAAAATTCCTTCTATATTTAGCCTCCATAGATCTGTGTAGTAAAGTATCCGGATTTTGATTGAAGTTCCATGCCAGATTTTCTCTCAATGAACCAGCCTTCATAATAGGCGATTGCAAACCAAGTCCACCAAATCTTTTTGGTTTGCAAAGCTCCTCCCTGAAATTACTAAGCGACAAGAGGGGGGGGGTGAATTGTAAAAGTCTTTTTCTTAATAAAAGTAACCCTAAACAAGAGTTCTAATTTTTTGTTGTTTTTGAAATTTTAAAACAAAGATTTATGCAATTTTACTTTCACAAAATTTCACATGCAATAGATAAGACAAATTTAAAATGCAAGCAAAAAGTAAACAATGATAAGGAAAGAACACACCAAGAATTTTATAGTGGTTCGGTCAAAATATGACCTACGTCCACTCCCCGGAGTCCTCCACTCCGGGATTTTCACTATCAAAATAGTTCTCCTTTTGCCCCCCTCGGCAAGGCGGAGAAGCCTGTACAAACCTCCCTTTCACCAACCCGGCGTGGCGGAATACCAAACTCTATTTTCGCCCTCTTGGCGACGGAAGAGAACCTTCTCATTTTTTCTCCCTCCTGGAGAAGGCAGAGAACCTCGAGGTAACGGATGTAGACGAGCCTTTCCCTTGGAGATCCTCCCTCAAATCCTTCTCGGGCCACAGGAGGAGCAAGATGCTGCAAGCTTGGAGCAACCGTGTGATCTCCCTCACACCTCTTCTCCCTCACAACGCTCACCTCCTCCTTCTCTCTCTCAACCCTCAAGAATTTCTCTAAAGTTTTCTCCCTTGGAATCCCTCTCTAACCACGTTCACCCCCTCTGTAAATCTTACTCAAAAAGAACTTGATTGATATAAAAAAAAGGCTCCAAAAACCTCTGAATTCAAAAGTAGCCGTTACTGTTCGTACAGTACGATTCAACATCGTACAGTACGATCTTCATAAACAGCTGTCGTCCTGGTACGAAGATGTACGAACAGTTTAAAAACAATTCGTACTGTACGATATAATATCGTACGGTACGATTCAACAAGATACTATTCGTACAGGACGATGGTCGGGACGATCGGATGTCATATCTGTTCATCGTATGGTACGATTACTATCGTACAGTACGATGTGAGAAAACTAGGAGATCGTCCAGGACGATATCCAGGACGATCATACTTTGTCTCTGTTCATCGTATGGTACGATCAAGTTCGTACAGTACGATGTTTAAATTTTAATGAGGCCTGGATTACATGCACTAATCACGGGTTAATTTAACTAAGTATTAAAAACGTATCGTACAGTACGAACCTGTTCGTACAGTACGAACGGTGCAAAATCACTTACTTAAATTAAGTCACGGCTAGGGTTTTGGATCTGAACATATCGTACAGTACGAAAGACTTCGTACAGTATGAGCTATTCACAGAATTGTCCACATAGCTTGGATCGTACTGTACGAAATAAAATCGTACAGTACGATCTCCAGAGAAGAATTTTAGTTATATTTTCTAGTTAAAAAAGAACTCTCACCCTCTTTGTGTGCATGGTTGCTCTTACTCTTACACATTTTATGGCCAGACTCAATAAAGTAAAAATACAATAAATGAAAAATACAATGTTTGACTCATACTCCTAATCTACCCAGTCTTGAGTCTTCCTTTCTTCCTGAGTCACTTGTGATCTTCCTGAAATGTTAGTGCTTAAGGAAAATAATAAATAAAATAATAATCAATGAAAAGCAGTTCCAAAACACTCATTATTTAGCATCATCAAAATCTCAAACTCAGAGTCATGGGTTGCAACAATCTCCCCCTTTTTGATGATGTCAAATAATTTGTTGCAAGTAAGAAAGAAAAACATTTCTTTTGTTTTTTTTTCTTTTTTTTTTAAATTAAACACAAGAAAAAAAAGATACTACAAGCAAGTACGAAACAAAAGAGAAAAAAAAGATACTACAAGCAAGTACGAAACAAAAGATACTGCATTTAGATAAATAGGCATTACAACATTACAACAAACTTCTCCCTCTTTTGACTGCACAAAAAGGAGGATCAACTAAAAGCACAAAGCAACAAAAAAGAAAAACTACAAAACAAACACAGACAATCTAGTCAGACGGATCCTGATCAGTTGGTGGTGGAGGTGGATTTGACTGAAAGTATTGAAATAGAGGATCGAAGCGGTGATCAATTGCAGTAAAACGCTCTCCAAACAAGTGCATATCAGCCTCGTGTTGCTGATGTTGTTCTTGAATATGCATGTCGAGACGAGTCTGTAGCTGGTTGAAGCGGGCGACTAAATCATCATTTGGGTGTGCTGGTGCTGGAGCTGGTGCAGGTGCTCGGGGTGCGGCATGGCGTCGTGGTCAAGCTGGAGCTGCGGCTGGTGCATCTTCTCCTTCTTCTTCATCAAAGACGGGTTCTTCAGGCTCATGTCCCCGATGAAAGAGGATACGGAAGGAAGCATCCGTATAAAAAATAGGAAGCATGTCGGGTTCACCAGGGTAGGATAATTGATATTTATGGTAGAGGATATATCCTATTAGGTGACCAAGAGCCAGATTTTGTTTTCGTCGAGTGGTGGGAAGACGAACAAAAGTCATGTGTCAAATATAGTTGCTAATCAAATCGACCTCATCAAACTTAATGTTGGACATAATAAGGTAGGTAGCGACTGACAAGGTAGGGGTCAGATTGATGCGGTCGCCACCTTTGGGTATGATAGAGGTTCGAAGAACATGTTGAATGATACGGGCATTTCGGGTTAAAGATTGGACTAGAGGCTGGTGTTGATGAAAAACAGTATTCCTAAGGACTCTATTTACATCGCTCTAATCAAAATCATCGGTATGAAACGAGCGAACCATAGGTCCTTCAGTGGACAGCCCAATATGTTGGGCGATGTCGGCTCTAGTTATTTCAACGGGGCGGCCACAAACAAAGGAGTGAAATGTGGTGTTATCGACGGTGTAGGTGAGGTTGGCAAGAAATTCAAAAAGCAGTTCAGAATTGTATGAAAATGCTAGGATGAGTAGGAATTAAAAGGTGGTGGAGACAAAGGGGCCCATTACCTTGAAATTTAGAGCGGCCTGATTAAGCATTTTTGAGGGAGAAATTTTGCAAGCCTTGTATCGGTAGTAGGCTTCCTCATTCTCACTATTCAGAAAGCGATCGGGTTGACGACGGGATGAGGACGAGCTTCCGGCAGTCATCCGACCTCGTTTAGACATTGCAGGAGGGCAAGAAAACGAAGTGAAGGCTGAGTGAGGAGAGGGTTGAGTGAATTGAACAGCCTAGGCAAGGGTATTTATAGGAATTTTCGTAAATCGTACAGTACGATATGGGATCGTATAGTACGATATCCAACTAATATTCTGACGGGTCATTTCGGGAAAAGGCAGTCAAATCGTATAGTACGATACGTATCGTACAGTACGATCAGGCAAATATCGATCGTCCCGAGGCCCTCAGTACGACTTTTGACCAAAAGTTTCGTACAGTACGATACATAATAAATATCGTACCGAACAGCTATAACTCAAATTTCTCCTTTTGTGATGATGTGGATCGTACCATACGAAGCAAATGGATCGTACAGTACGATACTCAATAATGTCGTACCAACCGGCTTTAATTCGTCCCAATCCGTGCTGACGTGGATAGTACTGTACGAAGAAGAGGAATCATACAATACGGTAGGCATTTATGCGGGAAGATTATCGTACAGTACGATTTTTATCGTACAATACGATCAACAGAGCTGAAATCTGCGTATTGGTGGGTGTATGTAGAGTGTGATATATCGTACAGTACGATATGGATCGTACAGTACGATGAACAGTCAATGTAAGTGTTGGTGTGGTGAGTGTGTGGTGATCAGGAGCAGCCCTAAAGATTTTTTTTTTGGGTTTTTTTTTTTTATGCATTTATATCTATGACACCTAGTCTAGTCCTCAAGGTGCTAAAGGTGTCAAAAGCTAATGGTTTTGTGAATATGTTTGCCAATTGATCTCCTATAGAGATGTGATATAATTCTATATCTCCCTTAGCGACGTGATCTCTAATGAAATGATGTCTAATGTCTATGTGTTTCGTTCGAGAGTGTTGAATTGGATTCTTAGAGATACAAATTGCACTTGTGTTGTCACACATGATCGAGATGGTTCCAACAGGTAGTCCAAGATCAAGAATTTATTGTTTTAACCATAGTACTTGTGCAACACAACTTCCTACTGTAATATATTCTGCCTCGGCTGTGGAAAGTGCTACTGAGTTTTGCTTCCTACTGGACCAAGAAACTAATGATTGTCCGATGAATTGGCAGGTACCAGAGGTACTATTTCTATTTATCCTACATCCTGCAAAGTCAGAATCTGAGTACCCTAGGATTTCAAAGGAAGTGCTGTGTCTGGGATACCAAATTCCTAAGTTTGGGGTGCCTAGTAGATATCTAAGAATTCTTTTGACAGCAGTTAAGTGAGACTCTTTAGGATCGGCTTGGAAACGGGCACAAAGGCACACACTAAATATTATGTCCGGTCTACTGGCAGTCAAGTAAAGTAGGGATCCAATCATTCCTCTATATTTTTTCTGATCTACTGATTTTCTACTAGTATCCTTATCTAATTGGATTGTCGAACTCATTGGGGTGTTCATGGGTTTTGCACTATCCATTTCATATTTGTTTAAAATATCCTTAATATACTTTGATTGGCTAAGAAAGGTTCCATTATCCATTTGTTTTACACTAAAGCCAAGAAAGTAATTAAGCTCTCCCATCATGCTCATTTCAAACTCATTACTCTTTGTTTTTGAAAATTCATCGCATAAGTTTTTATCCGAGGATCCAAACAAGATGTCGTCTACATATATTTGAACAATGAGAATTTCTTCTTTGACCTTTTGTAAAAAGAGTGTAGTATCTACACTACCCTTTTGAAAACCTTTATCCAAAAGAAATGAGCTAAGTCTTTCATACCATGCTCTAGGTGCTTGCTTTAATTCATATAGTGCCTTTTTTAATTTGAATACATGGTTTGGAAATTGTGAGCTTTCAAATCCGGGGGGTTGCTCAACGTATACATCTTCCTTAATTTCCTCGTTCAAAAATGCACTCTTTACATCCATTTGATATAACTTAAAGTTCTTGAAGCAAGCAAAAGCTAAGAGCAATCTTATGGCTTCTAGTCTAGCAACCGGGACAAAGGTTTCTTCAAAGTCTATTCCCTCAACCTGGTTGTACCCCTTACTTCTTATTACTTGGTCCCAAGCTTCTGTATCCCCTTTTTTAGCTACTAGCCTTGCTTTATTCCTTATTATTGTTCCTGAATCATTCACCTTATTCTTGAAGACCCATTTTGTTCCAACAACACTTTGCTCTTTAGGTCTCTTAACTAACTCCCAAACATCATTCCTGATGAATTGGTTCAGCTCTTCTTGCATTGCTAGAATCCAAAATTCATCTCCTAAGGCTTGATCTATACTTGTAGGTTCTATCATAGAGATGAAAGCTGAGTGACTAACCTCCTTCCTAAGTCCATGCCTAGTTCTTACACCTTCTGAAGGGTCTCCTAAAATTAACTCTTTAGGATGACTAGAAGAATATCTCCATTCTCTAGGCAAATCTTCCTGAGACTCGACCCTTTCTTCTAAGGTCATAGTCTCTACTCCTTGAATTGCTTCTATTTCATCATCTTCAATTTTAGTTTCTAAGGGCATATCTGATTCATCAAATACCACATGGGTGGATTCTTCTACTACAAGGGTTCTCTTATTAAAAATTCTATAGGCCTTACCTACAGAAGAATAGCCTAAGAAGACAACCCTCATCAGACTTGGGATCGAATTTTCCTAAGGGATGTTTACCATTATTTAAGATGAAGCACTTACACCCAAAGACATGTAAATGTGAAAGGTTTGGTGTCCTACCCTTAAGGAGTTCATATGGAGTTTTATTCAGCTTCGATCTAATGTTTACTCTGTTCAAAACATAACAGGCTGTGTTGATTGCTTCTGCCCAAAAGTATCTAGGAAGGGTATACTCCGCTAACATTGCCCTAGCATCTTCTACCAAGGTTCTATTTTTCCTTTCTACTATGCCATTCTGTTGGGGTGTTCTAGGAGCTGAGAAATTGTGCTCTATTCCTATCTCTTGACAGAATGACTCAAATCTATCATTTTGGAACTCTCCACCATGATCGCTATGGATTGTTGATATTTCACAACCTAATTTTCGTTGAATCCATGTGGAGAAAACTTTAAATTCCTCAAAAGACTCATTCTTGTGTGCTAAGAATCTTACCCAAGAAAATCTAGTGAAGTCATCTACAATCACAAATCCATAATTCTTTCCACCTAGACTGGCTGTACTAACGGGTCCAAATTAGTCCATGTGTAGAATTTCTAGTGGCCTAGAGGTGATCACGTCTCTAATTGAGTTAAAGGATTATTTGACTTGTTTTCCTTGTTGGCAAGCATCACATAAGTGATCCTTGGTGAATTCTAACTTAGGTACACCTCTAACTAGGTTTTTTTCTGAGTGATATTTCTAAGAGTTTTCATGCTAGCATGGCATAGTCTCCTATGCCATAGCCACGAGTCATCAACTATTGTTTTCAAGCAAAATGATTTTGAGTTATCTACACGATCAAGGTCTAACATGTAAACATTGTTCATTCATTTTCCTTCTAAAATTACTTCATCAAATAAACTAATCAGGCATGTATCAGTAAAAAATTTAACATCAAAACCTTTGTCACACAGTTGACTAATGCTAAGCAAATTATGTTTCAAACCATCAACTAGTAAAATATTTTCAATTAAAAAGTTCTTAGCATTACCAATGATACCTGAGACTATCACCTTCCTGGTAGTGTTGTCTCCCAATGTTACTTTGCCTCTAGTTTTGGTCTCCAATAGGATGAACTTCTTCATATCTCCAGTCATGTATCGCGAGCAGCCACTATCCAAGTACCACATGCTCTCACTAGGTCTTTTGTTAGAGCATCCCTATAATTTCATTCAAAGATTAGATTTGGGAACCCAAGTGAGTTTGGGTTCCTCCTTATGCTTGCATGAATGAGATGTATGCATGTTATGCAGTGATGGATGCAGTTTAGGTCTCCATACTAAGTGTGTCCTACGGTGAATTGTGCATGTGCGGGCTATGTGACCTAACATGCCACAAGAGAAGCACCTAACACCAGGAAATGGGTTTACTAATCTATGAGTGTGGTGGTGCCTCTTCCTAAGGTTTTGTGATGCATGCTGTGTTGGGGGTTTTCTAGGATGGCCTATTGTGAGTGATGCAATTTCTTTTTCTAGTTCTTTTATTTTTTCACTATAAGTTTTATTTTGAGCTGTCAATCCATCAACTTCTATCAATAGCAAGTGCTCACTATGATCTACTTCTAATGCAAGTGCAGTTAGTTTTTCAAACTCTACATCTAGTTCAATATGCGATGTTTTCAAGGATTCATGCGCTTCAATTAGTTCAATATGCTTCTTATTTAATGCATCATACTCATCAAGAAGTAACATGTGATCTTTTATCTAAATCAGAATTTTCTTTAACTAAGTTAGCATGCTCAATTTGTAAGGAACTAAATTCAATATTAAGTTTAGCATGCATTTTCTTCAGTTTCCTATACGAGTCATGAATATTCTCAGTAATAAGCAATAATTCATCATAAGAAAGTTGACATATCTCATCCTGATCCAATTGATCAAGGTTATCATTAGCCATAAGACACAAATTTGTTACCTCCTCCTCTGCTTCTTCTTCTAATGATTCTGAGGCAGAGTCGGCCCAAAAAGCTTTCTGTGTCTTTGTATTTCCTCTCCTGTATTTAACTTTGTCATCTCCTTTCCCCTTTGCTGGTTGACTCTTCAGATTAGGGCAATCGGCTCGAAGGTGACCTGGCTTCCTGCACTCAAAGCAAATTGTATCAGATGAAACCTTATTGGACCTTGAGCTCTTACCTTTGTTCCAGCTGTTCTTATGACGCTTCTGTTTTCTCTTTAGGAAATTTTTGAACTGTCGGGTCATCAGTGCTATTTCATCGTCTTCCTCCCCTGCAGAGCTTTCACTTTCTGAGTTGCTAGCTTTTAATGCCACCGTCCGCTCCTTTTTCTTTTCACCTGCATCACTTTGCCTTTGGCTCACTCCTTGCTCGTATGCAATGAGTGACCCAAGGAGGTTATCAATAGAATAAACATTAAGATCTTTGGACTCAGTGATAGCAGTTATCTTAGCATCATAGGAACTAGGTAGGCATCTAAGAATTTTATTTACTTTCTCAGAATTTGAAATTTCTCTACCTAATGCATGCAAGGATGTCACAATTTGGGTGAACCTAGTGTACATGTCAGAAATTGTTTCGCTAGGTTTCATACGGAATAATTCATAATCATGCAGTAGAATGTTAAGCCTAGACTATTTACTTCGTTTGTTCCTTCGTATGTAATGCACAGTCTATCCCAAATCTCCTTACCAGAAGCACAATTAGATACTCTCATA
This sequence comes from Dendrobium officinale, assembly GCA_019514585.1. Lineage (NCBI taxonomy): Eukaryota > Viridiplantae > Streptophyta > Magnoliopsida > Asparagales > Orchidaceae > Dendrobium > Dendrobium officinale. Next base: position 25,717 of record JACXSL010001199.1, read on the forward strand.
TAGTCCTCAAATTTCAGTGCACAAAAAAAGCAGTTTAAGCACTTGGCATTCAGTTGGGCTAACTCCCTATCCTCATTGCTCCATTCATTAAACGGTACAGGAGTTTTCAAACCATTAACAATTTTAAACGGTGCAACATACCCATCTTTTATTAACATCCACTTGCGGTAATCTATAGATTGCAAAAATGTAGACATTCTAATTTTCCAGAAATCAAACGGTATGTTATCAAAAAGTGGTGGACGAGTTATTGAATAACCCTCCGCAGTGTTACGATGACCAAAATTCGACATGATCGTTTTTTCAAGGTTTTCTAAAACACTATTTTTGAAAAAAAGGCTCTGATACCAATTGAAATTACTAAACGACAAGAGGGGGGGTGAATTGTAAAAGTCTTTTTCTTAATAAAAGTAACCCTAAACAAGAGTTCTAATTTTTTGTTGTTTTTGAAATTTTAAAACAAATATTTATGCAATTTTACTTTCATAAAATTTCACATGCAATAGATATGACAAATTTAAAATGCAAGCAAAAAGTAAACAACGATAAGGAAAGAACACACCAAGAATTTTATAGTGGTTCGGTCAAAATATGACCTACGTCCACTCCCCGGAGTCCTCCACTCCGGGATTTTTACTATCAAAATAGTTCTCCTTTTGCCCCCCTCGGCAAGGCGGAGAAGCCTGTACAAACCTCCCTTTCACCAACTCGGCGTGGCGGAATACCAAACTCTATTTTCGCCCTCTTGGCGACGGTAGAGAACCTTCTCGTTTTTCTCCCTCCTGGAAAAGGCAGAGAACCTCGAGGTAATGGATGTAGATGAGCCTTTCCCTTGGAGAACCTCCCTCAAATCGTTCTCGGGCCACAGGAGGAGCAAGATGCAGCAAGCTTGGAGCAACCGTGTGATCTCCCTCACAACGCTCACCTCCTCCTTCCTCTGTCAACCCTCAAGAATTTCTCTAAATTTTTCTCCCTTGGAATCCCTCTCTAACCACGTTCACCCCCTCTGTAAATCTTACTCAAAAAGAACTTGATTGATATAAAAAAAAAGGCTCCAAAAACCTCTAAATTCAAAAGTAGCCGTTACTGTTCGTACAGTACGATTCAACATCGTACAGTACGATCTTCATAAACAACCATCGTCCTGGTAAGAAGATGTACGAACAGTTCAAAAACAATTCGTACTGTACGATATAATATCGTACGGTACGATTCAACAAGATACTATTCGTACAGGATGATGGTCGGGACGATCGGATGTCGTCTCTGTTCATCGTATGGTACGATTACTATCGTACAGTACGATGTGACAAAACCAAGAGATCGTCCAGGACGATATCCGGGACGATCATACTTCGTCTTTGTTCATCGTATGGTACGATCAAGTTCGTACAGTACGATGTTTAAATTTTAATGAGGCCTGGATTACATGCACTAATCACGGGTTAATTTAAGTAAGTATTAAAAACGTATCGTACAGTACGAACCTGTTCGTACAGTACGAACGGCGCAAAATCACTTATTTAAACTAAGTCACGGCTAGGGTTTTGGATCTGAATATATCGTACAGTAAGAAAGACTTCGTACAGTACGAGCTATTCACAGAATTATCCACATAGCTTGAATCGTACGGTACGAAATAAAATCGTACAGTACGATCTCCAGAGAAGAATTTTAGTTATATTTTGTAGTTAAAAAAGAACTCTCCCCCTGTGTGTGTGCATGGTTGCTCTTACTCTTACGCATTTTGTGACCAGACTCAATAAAGTAAAAATACAATAAATGAAAAATACAATGTTTGACTCATACTCCTAATCTACCCGGTCTTGAGTCTTCCTTTCTTCCTGAGTCACTTGTGATCTTCCTGAAATGTTAGTGCTCAAGGAAAATAACAAATAAAATAATAATCAATGAAAAGCAGTTCCAAAACACTCATTATTTGGCATCATCAAAATCTCAAACTCGGGGTCATGGGTTGCAACACTCCCAAGCCACATAATGAATACTATGACCTCCATCTTTTTTATCTCAAATGAAGCTTCTACAACATTTCTCCAAATTATACAACACACTTTTTGGAATCAAAGTATGTGTAATTAAGAAATTTGCCATAGTTAAGTATGAGCTTTTGATGAGAGTTATTTTACCTCCCAAAGAAATAGACTTCTTACCCCAAACATTAAGTCTTTCCATAGCATTGACTAGAAGGTCTTGAAAATCTGCCGCCTTCAATTTAGTAAGAGAAATTTTAATCCCAAAGTAGTGTAATTCCTTAACCACTTTGAAACCAAAAACTTTGGTAAGCTTATTCTTCACTTGGCGGTTAACATTCTTACCAAAAATAATTTGTGATTTATTGATGTTGACACTTTGCCCTGTCCATTTGCAAAACTCTTCAACAATCTTCTTAAGATTCTTAGCTAACCATTTTGAAGCTTGGGAGAAGATAAGAACATCATCTGCATACATGAGGTGGGAAATTCTCGGACCTCTTGGAGAGATTTGAATACCAATATCACCTTCCTTTTTCCTTAAGGAGTTGGATAACAATTGAGAGCACATGATATACAAATAAGGAGAGACTGGGCATCCTTGTCTAAAACCGCTACAAGCTTTCATCCACTTTGAATATTTTCCATTAATAATAATGGAAAATCTTACATTCACCACACATTCCAAAATAAGAGAAGAATAAATAGAGGGGAAGCCATACCAACAAAGAATTTGCTTAAGAGTTGGCCATCCCATGCTGTCATAAGCCTGCTCCATATCCAATTTCAGTGCCATTAATCCTTTCCTGTGCTTAGAAATTTTGAATTTGTGGAAGATCTCTTGAGGAAGAAGGCAATGTTCCGAGATAGATCTACCTGGGATGAAGGCTACTTGTTCTTCAGTAATCAGCTTGGGAATTATTTTCTTCAGCCTGTTAACTATCATAGTAGCTGCAATCTTGTAATTAGTCTGACAGAGACTAATTAGCCTATAGTTGGAAGGAAGTAAAGGGTTCTTCACCTTAGCAATCAATACAATTAAAGTGTCTTTCCAATCCTCCCTCATGTGTCCAGAAATCAGAAAATGGTTAATGGAATTCCAAAGCTCTTTCCAAACGATTTCCCAATAGCATTTGTAAAAAGAAGATGTGAGACCATCCATACCTGGAGATTTATTGTTCCCTTTTTGAAAAACCGAGTGCTGAAGTTCATTGACCGAGAATTCTGCACTAATATCTTCAATATCATATGCTGACAGCTTTTGATTTTCACTGATTTCGGGCCAACCTACAAGCTTACTGTTTCTGGATTGCCACTTAGATTCAAAATAGTCAATGATGACCTTCTCAATTTCATCATCATCTACTTGAAGCTTATTATGAATATCTTTGATTTGATTAACTCTATTACTATTTCTTCTTGAAGTTGCAAAACTGTGGAACATTCTTGAATTTTCGTCTCCTTCCTCTTGCCATCTCGCTTTTGCTCGTTGGTTCCACCAAGTTGATAGTCTCTTCAAAGTAACATTAAGAGCATGAATTTTGCTCCTAAGTATAATAAGATCTTGATCAGACCAATCAATTCCCATAGCTTCTTTATGCTGAAGATCCAAAATCTCCTTTTTAAGATCATTTTTAAGTAAATTCAAGTTTTTACACTTGTTTTTACTCCAATAGAACAAGGCTTTCAACGTTCTAGAAATCATCCTTTGAAGCACCATTCCTTCATCACCATAATCATTTTTCTTCCAAGTATGATACATGATACTTTTAGCTGCAGGATAAGATCTCCAAGTGTCCTCAAATCTAATGATTTTAGGTTTGCTATGAACCTTACCATCCATTTTGAAAGCAATAGGGATGTGATCCGAGGCCACTCTTGCGAGGTGATTTATCACAGCAGTAGGAAGCTTTTGAAGGGCAGCCGTATTCACAATACATCTATCAAGCCTCTCCCAAATTCTAGAAGCACCATCTTTGTTATTGCACCAAGTGAATCTTGGTCCAACAAAACCCTCATCATGAAAGTTATAGTTTGTCATAAACATCTTCATATCTTTTGGTCCCTTGGAGAAAAGAAATATCTTACCTCCTCTCTTTTCTTCTTTGTTCAATATATAATTGAAATCCCCACCAATGATAGATGGGATAGAATCATCCATATGATTCCCAAGATGACTCCATAGAGATTCTCTGTCTTTACAGCATCTACTTCCATAAACCGTTACAACTTTCCAAATTCCCAAATTAGGAATAGAAAGATCACCAACAATCATTTGGGGAGATGAATCATTAACTGTAAAATTTACAATCTTCATGTTCCAAAGCACAAGTAAACCGCCTGAAATACCTTCAGCCGGGAAATGGAAAAATTCCCAATCTTTTCCTATGAAACAATCTATATCCTTCCTTTCCATACAACTCACCTTCGTTTCCATGAGCCGAATGAAAACTATGTCTTGATCTCTAACCATCTCTTTCAAATACAGAGCGGCCTCTTTTTTCCTAGCCCCTCTGCAATTCCAAAAAACTAACGAATACATTAAATATTAGGGGGATCTACCCCACTTCTGCAACTCAATCTTCCATCTCTATTTTTCTTCTTCATATCTGAATCCATCGGACCTAAGGATTTTAATTCCTTTGCAAGTTTAGTTTTATAAGGCCGATTCGAACAAGCTGTTGTATTTTTCATCCTCATATCTAAAGAACCAGAATTCAGGTCCTTGATTTGTGAATCACATTCGGCATTTGGAAATCCCATCATTTCCATTTGATCTTCATCGTTCAGCACGTCAAACTAGTTATTAATAATGATATCTGCATTCTTGTGATTAGTATTATTTATCTCTATTTTTGATGTCCAATATCCACAATCTTCTCCATTCTATCTGAATTCGCCTTATCATTTATGTCCTGATGCTGGATGTTATTCAAGCAATCCGCACCTCCTATGTTTTCAGGTTTTCTTCTGTTATTGTCTTCCTTAGCTTTACCATCTACTCCTTTGATAAATTTCCTGTTTTTGAAATGGACATGTATCCATGGACCATATTCTGATTTATTTATCACTTCTATATTCTCATTCTCTGCTTTTTGAAACATATCTTTAGTATTCTCTGTTTTCTTCTCCACCTGATTTTTGATCTCGTGAACAACCTTAAGTGGGCATTCCTTTACATCATGTCCCACACAACCACATTGATAACAAATAGAATGGATTTTCTCATATTCAACACACTGAAAAAATCTACCCGTTGTTCCTTCTATCCATACTCCATTTGGCAGTTTCTTCTCCAGATCGATCTTTACGCAAATTCGGGCAAATTCTCGCTTCCCCCATCTAAAAGTATTCCCGTCCAAGTACATTGGCGTACCAAAAAGAGAGGCAATCCTTGACAAATTGTCTTCATCCCAGCAGTACAGTGGAAGACAAGGGAATCTGATCCAAATAGGAGCAGAAATTCCTTTGAAAGAGTAAGGATCAAAAGCCGGAGACCACCTATCCATACCAACAATGCTTCCATTGACATACCATGGTCCTCCATTTAAAATCTCTTCTACCACTTCATTGTTTTGGAAAGAGCAAAGAATCCAATTCATGCCAATTGTAGTCATATGGAATCCACCAAACTTTTTCCATTGTCTTCTCAGTTCCACGCTACATACAGAGAATGGTATATTGTTACCAAGAACCTTGATATCAATAGAGTGCTTCAGAACATCAGAATTCTTAGATTCCTGCACCGGATTTAGCTTAACAGCGATTCCATCCTCAGATAATTCAACTTTTTCTAAATCAAACAAAATCTTGATATGCTTCGGTTTCGTCCAGGCTCCTTCAATCCTACTGTTGTTACTTTGTTCATTGTCTTCCAGTAATCTGTTCTCCAAAGTTTCTTTAATTAATTCATCTTTTCCACCTGCATTCCTTTCTCCATTACCCTCATGATTTTTCAAATTTTCTTCATCTGCAATGTCAATAGGGACTTGACTATCTCTGATCGAGCTAGAAAATCCTTTAACCTTCAAAATCGGTTCATCCGTCTCCAAAGGACCAAGAAAATCCGAGTTTGTTGTACCAACATTCCCAAAAGCAATTGGATTATACTGAACATCAGAGCTATCTTTCAAGATATTCTTACCTTTACCTTCAACCAAGGCCGGACCAATCTGCAAATTCGCCCCCCCTCTTTGATTACCACACCGATCCTTCCTTTGCTACCACTGCGAAGACTAGCAGAGTGCCGCGGGACCTCCATTTCATCGGCACGAAACACCGATGAACTCCCGGCGGCGACGCTCTCAGCCGCGAGCAAGAAGCGGGGGAGAACAAAATTTGAATTCTCTCTCTAGAAAAAAACCAGACGTTCTCTCTCTAGAAAATCTTTTTTTTTTTTTAAGTTAGTGGATTTCATTACAATTACAATAAGTTCAAATTAACAAATTACATTTTAATAAGGTCCGTTTTATTGTTAAAAAAAGGATCATTTAGTTCTTTTTACTAGTCTGTATTAGGCTATCTACTTTTTATTCTAATGCAATTTATGCATTTTCTCAAAAAAAGAAAAAAGAAAAAAAATACAAATGAGTATTAATAATATGATTACAAATGTGAAAGAAATACATATTTCAAATGTTTTATCTTCAAGCATATTAAGATTAAGTTTTGATTCAAATTGTTTTTCTTCTTGTTAGATTATGTTGAAATATCTTTTCAGTAAAAAAAATTAGAATCAAACTCTTAGTTCAATGTTAAAGTTTGTTCGTCTAATGGGCATAAGATCCTTCGTAGAACATAAAAATGAGCAGGTATTTATAAAATTTTAATTATTTAAGTTACATAACTATTAACTTTGTAAGGCATTTTTTGTTATAGTGTAAAAATTAAGCCAAATAGAATTATACAATGAAGTGTTTACAAATAGAGAAAGAAAGTAGTCTTTAAAAATTGTGAGGAAAAATACGTTAGTTTAAATTAAATTTATTAGAATATTATTATTAGAATTGTGTCACTATTTTGGTGTTAATTTTATTTAAAACGTAAGGGAAATTATAATGGAAATATACTATAAAATTATTAAAGAGGGCGGAACAGTTGTTGAGTAAATCATTTTTCCTAAAGCTCTATGGGAAACATCATTATATGTTAGTGGAATTTTTTTTTAAACGCACAAAGAGGCCTACGCGTTAAAATTAAAAGCATGTTACAAAGACCTTAGGGAGAAAATCAGCTCGTTATGCTCGATAGAGCACAAAACAAATCAAAATAAAACCTAAGAGCCAATTTTCTCCATTACCAAAACATACAAGAATACCAAGTAACATGCTACTGATGCTGTAGGCAAGCATCCAAAAAAGACGAAAAAAATGATTAAAGTTAAGCCCCTTCCATCTGACAAAAGTCTAAGAAGCCTTGAAATACAGCCTCACCTTCAAAATATTAAATCTACAAAGAGACGAGATACAGAAACAAATAATATTAGAAACAAAAGGATAATAATAAAGATAAATTAAAAAGATAAGAGCCAAAAGACCAAAATTTTCCAAGTTAAGCTGGTTATAAGATTCAGACTATTAGAGCTCAGAATATTCACATAGAATCTAGCATCATTAATAAAGTCCACAAGCCACTCAATCCTACAGGGGGGGCAAGCCTAATTAACCACAGAAAACAAGCTCTAGCTATCCCTCCAAATAGAAATAGCAAAAGACAAGCTTCCATTAGTGCCTACACAGAACAGCGGAGTAGAGCACCGCATTAAGACAAGCTGGAACGTTCACCACAAATCACAACAA
>JACXSL010001200.1:0-17069 GCA_019514585.1 Dendrobium officinale
GCATTGCTATTTGCGTTAATTCTATTCATCTTGAAGCTTTCCATCCCATTGCTTGTTCTTCACATAAGAACTTGCTTACATAAAAACTGCAATGAATGCATGGAATCTATAGATCTAAAGTTGCTTCTTAGGTTGATTGTCATTCAGAATTTTCTTCATAACATTAAAAACACCCAAATTCAAGTTCCAATGACTAAAAATATATATATATTTAATAAAAAAAATTATTAAAATTATTTGAAAATTTGATGTCATTAGAAAATTTATCTGATCCGACAAAAATCTCGATGCAATCCTTAAGTTATAGATTTTTTTAATTAAATTTAAGATCATTCAAACTTCAGTTTTAACAAATTTAAAGTTGAATTGAGCGTCTATATGAGATAAACCATTGACGTCAAAAGTGATATGATTTGAGTGCAAATGAGATTAGAAAAAACAATTGAAGAGTATTTGAAAATTTTGAGATATTAAATGGATGATCAGAAAGATATTCAAATATTGTATTTTTTATAGTCAAACCAAGCATCTTAACGACAATAATTAACAATTTTATGATTACTTGCTTATGACATCACTTACATGCTGAAAGAATGATTTATAATTGATGGGATCAAGATAAGACATTTGATGGAGTTATCCAAATTTTAGTTGTATTTACAGAGCTTGCAACTCTAAATAATTATGAATTTAGCCTCACTCCTAACATGAAGGGGAACTTGGAGGCTTTAGATTAAGAGAGCTTAGAAGCTTGAAGAATCTTAAAACTCCATCTAACCACTGTTGTGCAATTGCCGCTATCAAATCACTGCCATCTGACCATTGCTGTTGAACCTTCGCCCTCTGACCACTAACTATAATCATCCGACCACCATCACCTATTTATGATTCTCCAACCACCATGACTCAACTTTGATTCTTTAATCATTGTTGCCCCACTATGATCATTTAACCACTATCACCCAACTATAATATATAAACCACTGATGTCCAATTATGGCTCCTAACTATTATCGCTTGACTTCGATCCTCTATATATTATCGTGTGATTATAGTCCTTCATGTCATGCCCCAAGATCTAAATAAAAATTTGCACGTCTCTCTATCATTTCAATTAACAATCAGATCTGACTAATTGCATTTAAAAATATATATAAACAATGGAAAATATAATTTCATTTCTATAATCAATATTTACATCTTTTGAAGTCTCAAAATGACATATGCAATAACAATGATATGCAACTAACAACAATCTATCACTACAAATACATTTTTGACCACAAAAGAGAAAAATAAAGATCGACAAAGGCAAAAAAAAAAAAAACTCAGCCTGCATCTCAAAACAACCTTAATCTACATAATTCTTATCATTGTTTGAAAATATGTAAAAAACACTTAATAAGCACATAGCCCAACAAATAACGAGTATCTACAACTAAAATTAATGCATTGAACAAAAACAATAATCATATATCTATAAGAACCTATAACTATTAATATGAACAATATCTTGTATATCATGTAAGTCATATACAATCTTGTCATATATTTAAAAAACACTACCATATGATTATTGACAATAACATGTTCTCACAAATATACAAGATCATGTCATATACAATCTTATCATATATTAAAAAACACCGGTATCTTGTACAAACTTTTTAATCTATCTATGTATTTGATCTTTGTACAATGCTACGACGTTATATTCTCTCACTACCTCCACAAAAATTCTAGCATGCAATAAAGATAAAATAGACTTTGAGTTCAACAAATTTATAGACAAAATAGTTGTATCATATGCAAAAAGAAACTCCAGCCTGCAACCCAAAACAACCTCAATCTACATAATTCTTATTCGAGCGAGCAATGCCAAACTTCATGTTTGGAGATGACAGAGGACAAAACAATGAAGTTTGAATACAATGAGGATTGAAGAGAGAGGTGTCCCGGATATGGGTCATTAGGACTAGAACTATGGAGGAGAATTTGATTGTTCTTGTGATCCTTTATGATGTATCAGAATGCATATAGAGAAAGATAACATGAGTTATTAGTGGTCAATTTGTGCACAGGGAGATGGTTGTATGAGAGATTGGGAGTAAAAATGCACAGAGAGATGGTTGTATGAGTTATTAGTGGTCAATTTGTGTTTTAATATCCTTCAAAAGTTCAAATTATAAAACCTTCAGAAGTACCCTTCTGCAAGATCTTAGAATCTCTTATCATCCTTCTGCAATAAAAAATTAGCCTAAAAGTAACTTGAGAGTGTAAGCAATCCCTGAGCCAAAAACAAGTATCAAGATCTCAATCCAAAGCTAACGAAGCTCGGATTTCTCATTTCCGATTCCAGCACTGTTAACATGTTATAGAAATCCACCATGTGAGATAAAGAAGCAACCCCACTTACAAAGACCATCAAAACGTCCCTCACTTCTATCCAGCTACATCCAGGAGCCTTCTTCACCCCTTGCTCTCCCATTGCCTTCCTCATTTTCTCGGCATCCTTCCACCGCCCATTAAAACAATATAAATTCGACAGCATCACATACCCAACATCCTTCTCAGGCTCCATTCCTATTAGCTTCTCTCCTACCTTCTTCCCAAGCCTCACATCTCCATGGACAGAGCTTCCACTCAGCAAAGCCTCACAGTAACCAACATGTTTTTCTTCAATAAGATCAAGTAAAATAGTTGCCTGTTTTAAGCATCCAGCCCTCGAAAGCATGTCAACAACACAAGTCAAATGGTCAGCATCTGGTGAAACTCCATGAACTGATTCCATACATGATAGGACATTCATGCCTTGTTCGACAAGCCCCGAGTGGCAACAAGCCATCAACAAACCAAGAAAAGTGAGTTTATCAGGAAGGACCGAAGAAGCTATCATGTATTCAAGTAAATTCAAAGCTTTTTGAGCCCAACCATGAACTGCAAATCCAAATATCATTGCATTACATGATACCAAATCCTTTGCTTTCATTTCATCAAACACTTTACTGGAACTTTTGATGTCACCACACTTAGCATACATGTTCACTAAACCATTGGAAACATAGACAAATGGCTCGAAGCCATGGCAAATGGAGCATCCATGAACCATTAATCCATTTCCTAGGACTGTCAATGTGGCACAAGCATGAAGGACTGCGCCTAATGTGAATTGATCAGGTAAATACAAGTTTCTCTGCATGTTCACAAAGTAATAAAGAGCCTCCTCTCCATAGCCATTTCTTGCAAATCCTGCAACAATGGATGTCCATGATACAATGTTGGTTTCTGGCGTGGCCTGAAATAATTTCAGAGCTTCTTCTATGTTGCCAAGTTTCATGTGTGCATCTATCATCGTGTTCCACGAGACCAGGCTACGAGTTTCCATGGACTTGAAAATTCTTGAGGCATCAATATGGCAGCTAAACTTGGTGTAGTAGCTAAGAAGAGAGTTGCTGACCTCTACTGTGCTGGCCCATCCGTTTTGAATTATCATTGAATGGATCATTTGGCCAAAGAAAGGTTCTGATAGCTCTGCACAGGAATTTATAAGACTGGTAAAAGTTAAGACATCCCCTTTAAAACCCAACATCACCATCTTTCTGAACAAACATATAGAAATTTCTGGGCAATCTGAGGAAGCAAAGCCCATGATCATTATATTCCAAGCGATCAAATTTCTGATTGGCATATCTTCGAACACCTTGCTTGCTTCTTCCAAAAGGCCAGACATCACTAAGCCATGGAGAAGAGAGCACCAAGACACCTCATTTCCCTCATCTATTTCTTCAAAGACTTTATTGGCGTTCAAAGGGCGGAAGCATCTGCCATACATGTTGATGAGACTATTGGAGACGGGCAAGGAAATGCAGAACCCAGAACGTAGAGCGAGAGAGTGCAGCTTTTCGCCGGCGCGGATATGACGAAGGTCGGCGGCGGCTGCAAGGGCTGAAGTGAAGGAGAAGGGATCCGTCGGCGTGTAGGAGGCTCGCATTGTGTAGAAAAGGGAGAGGGCTTGAGAGGGGACCCAGCTCGAGAATAGGCGGCAAGCATGGCGTTCCAAGCGACGGTGTCTTTGTCGGGCATCTGATCGAACAGTTGCTGCGCAGCAGAAAGCAGGCCGGAGCGGGCGAGGATGACGATTCTGGAGGTAGTGGAGATGACATGCAGCCGGCACATTTGGAAGGGAATAGATGGGAAAGATTTGGTGGAGCTTCTGTCGCCATCATTGCCTTGCGGACATGAACGGTTCCGTAGTTCAGCTGCAACGCCAGTAAAGTTGGATCTGCTCCAGCAAGTTAAAAGAGAGTAATTATTCTGATTTGCGCATAATTCTTACAGGGATTACATTGTAATTTGGCTTTTTCTTTCAATATCGAATATAAATGTCGAAATTAGTCCCTCATTCCATCGTCACCCCTTGACTATAATTCCTCCGACCATCGTTGCCCTACAGCGATTCCTTTGACCTCCGTCGCCCGATTAACATCCTACCAACCAAATGAAAAAAACAACAACCTTTTCTTAAGAATATCTGTCATATCATTGGATTCTTTCAATATGAGCTAGGATTCTTCCAATCTGAGCTATGTAATATGCTCTATATGATGTATACTGAGCTAACACATTCCCTCGAGAAATGACATAATTTGTAATCAATGAGATTCATTTCAATTGGGCTAGGCCCGATAGTTTTTTCTCTTTTTCAAGATTTTCCACAAAAAAAAATATATTATCTTATGAATCTCGCATCCTCGTCTTGCTTATATATAGGGGTGTCAGTTTTGGGTAAAGGGTCGGGTTCAAATCGAAACGAAAACTGATATGGCATCATTCGAGTCAACCCGAACCCAACCCGTTTTTGGAAATGGGTCGATTTTTTGGACTGGAACTCGACCAGCTTTAGGTTCGGGTGAACCCGACATGACCCGTTATCCACTGCAAGCGGACAGCGGCACGACAAGCAGGCGTGCAGTTCCGCAGCAGGCAAGTGGGCACCTGCGTGGCGGGCAGTCGCGACACGCGACACACGAAGCGACGTGTGACTCGCAGTGCGACAATGGTAGCTTCGGTCAGGCCCGGTCTGGGCATGCAGCGGGTCATTCCGGGTCATTACCGGGTTTTTGGGTCAGCCCGAACCCGAACTGATTTTACAAACGGGTCAAAAACCTTAACTCGAACCTGACCCGGTTCGGGTTCGGGTCAATATTTTCTAAATTTTCGGGTCGGATTTTTGTGTCGTTTCCTATATTGACACCCCTACTTATCTATTTGTATGTTGGATTTTCATTCAAAGCTAAGACATTAAGTTTTATCTCTTTACCTCAACGAATATTTTAGGATGTAACAATAATATAAGAGACAAATTTTGAATTCTTATTTAAGATGAATTAAAATTATCAACTTGCTATTCAATTTAATCTCAGCTTCTAATCAATGCCATTGTCATATATTTTGTTGCAAAATTTTGCAAGACTTCTTTCTATACTTGTGTGTCTTAACTGAAATGAAGAATCTGAAATCCAAACAAAACCATCTTTAAATATTTCAAATTTAGGATTGTCAATAAATGATCAAACCCATTAATTCGATCTGAAAATTTGGAGTTCAGGTTGACCTATTTAATAAACAGATGGGTTCAATTTGCATTTTCTAACTTGTTTAATAAATGCATATGATTTGGATTGACTCAAGAACCTATTTTTAATCCGAAAATGACTAATTTAATATCTTTTTTCTTTATTTTCTTACTTGTAGATATATTCTCCTTATTATGAATCAAATATACTAAATTTTATAGTTAATGTTATAAATTTCGTTAGCCAAAATGGGTTAACAGATTGACTTCAGGTCATTTGAGTTGTTAATTAATTGGATTTAGATTGCTAACAGGTTGGATTTCTGGTTGATCTTTACGAACTATTTAGCGAAGATGTATTAGATTCAAACTGATTGAATTTAATTTGAGTCAATTTTTTATAGGATTTGAATCGGACCCGTCAACTTATTTTGACATAAGAGCACACGGTGAAGCATTTTTTTGTCTTCATGAAAAGCAAAATATCCGCGGAGATCCACCGTCGAAGCCGACGCTCAGGATCTATCCGTGGTCTGATAACGATCCGTGGCTTTCGTTTCCCACCAATCAGAGCTCAGCATGTTATTTTCTTCCAATTCTGCCTGGTTATTCTCTGCATATAAATTGCACCTTAAATTCTTCAGATTTGTTTTCTTTCGAAACAGTTTGGTGATCATTTTCAGTTACCATTCCTTCGCAACTCAGAGCCATGTCTTCCGTGGATGGAAAGCTTGTGACGGAGAAGACCAAAGCGTCGAAAGATAAGAAGGTGAAGAAACCAGTGGCTTCCAAAGAGAAGAAGACGAAGGGCTCTAAGGTGTCCTCGTCTTCTCACCCCCCTTATTTCCAGGTATTTTTCTCGCATGCTGTTATAACTTCTTGAATACCTTTTGGTTTGAATGTTCTTGTTAATTGATTTTTTGACTGGTTTGGTTGATCTATCGGTCAATAGATGATAAAAGAAGCTATCTTGGCTCTTCATGAGAGGACGGGATCCAGTCCTTATGCCATAGCTAAGTACATGGAGGAGAAGCACAAGGGAGAGCTTCCTTCTATCTTCCGGAAGGTTCTCGCTATTCAGCTGAGGAACTTTGCCGCCAGGGGAAAGCTTGTAAAAGTAAAGGCTTCCTTCAAGTTATCTGAGTCTGGAAAAAAGGGTGAAATCAAAGCGGCGAAGGATGTGAAAACTAAGGTTGCTACTAACCTTCAGAAGCCGAAGACAGCGGTGAAGGGGATCAAGGCAAAGTCTGCAACTCTCTCTGCTCCAGTTAAAAGAAAGAATATAAAGAAGCCTCTTGCAACAACAAATTCTGAGAAGAAGGCTCCAGAAGCGAAGTCGGTTAAGAAGGCTGCACCGGTGAAACCCAAGCAGCCAAAAAAGCTCAAGTACCCGGCCGCGAAGAGGGCTAAAAAGGCCGCTGCTTGAATTATGTTCCTTTTGTGTAAATTTGTGTAAATTCTCTAGTTTTTTCTTCCTTGTAAATCAGTTCTGCAACTTGAATTGATATCTAACTAGCGTTTGTAGCTTCGTTAAATTGATTAGTTTTGTGCGTTTTGGTTGATTTTAATGTCTTCTCCCATGCGAATTTGATTTGTATTTGAATTGTGACTTTAACTGTCTTGCATCCACTTAAAAAAATTATATTGATTGAAATTGTGCATTTAATTTATCAAATGTCTCATTGTTGCATAATCAATTAAGCGTATAATTTCAATTAAACATATTACTATATAAGATTGATTATGAAATGAATTTTTTTTTTCCTTTAATATAGGTCAAATCTCTTTCAAAAGAGCATTTACAACTACTTATAATATAGGTCAAATCTCGCCATGAGTTGAACAACCTCTTTTGCACAATTGGAGGTGCTCATGAAGCGCTAAATTTAGAAGAACATAGGTTGGTTAAGGACATATCTAACAAAATTAAGGACTATTTTTACTTTTAAAAGAGAGATATACATTTGCGATTGCGGGTGCAGCTAGTTGGTTGGATTTGGATTGGTTTGATTTTGATGTTATTAGATTCATCTTACCAGACATTCAATTGAAGTATAAATATACTAAAATTGGAGTTTGGATGGTCGAGCTTATAATTTTTGACGTTATCAACTTGAATATACCACAATATTTTTGTTCCATAAAGACTAAATTTGGTAATGTATCAATTATATCATCCAATTAAGCTGTTCAGTCAACTATCATTCATCTATAAGGCTTCATTTGAGACAATTTTATTATTATTTTACAAAATTGTATAGAAAAATTAATTTTATAAAGCTATTATAAAAATAATTTTTTAGTAATATATATATATATATATATATATATATATATATATATATATATATATATATAAAAAGCAAAAAAAAAAGCTAAATAAATTTATGTTTACAATTAAAAAAGGCTAACCTCTGCTTCCAGATGCACTTCGTTGATCCTCAGATTAGTTAGCCTTTGGGCGGGTCAGTAGGATTCTGTTTTTTGAACTAAAGGCCATACGGCTCTTCCGCATATTATTAGAGAAGGAATGGAGAGAAAATTAAGTTTCTTAATCCATGTCAATGGCATTTGAACCAATAGGAACAGAGCACACGGATCGCTAATTTCTCAAATAAATCCCCATTCCGTTCGATCAGAACTTCAAAATTGAAACGTCGTAAGCGAACCGACCCGGCCCAACCCCATAACACATCGCTTCTCTACGTCTATAAATAGCGCTCATAATTTCTACCACCATTCGCAACCAGAATTTCGTTCCTTCTTTCGCTTCCGCGTATAGAGAAACCCTAACCGATTCTTTTCATCGTCGATGGCGCGTACGAAGCAGACTGCCCGGAAATCAACAGGAGGAAAGGCTCCTCGGAAGCAGCTTGCGACCAAGGTGGGCTTCTTTATGATCCTATTTTGATGGCTTCTCAATCTTTGTTGATCGTATTTGGTTTTTCAAGTTTTTTTTTTAATCGATCATGTTTAGGCTGCGAGGAAATCGGCGCCGACTACTGGAGGAGTTAAGAAGCCTCATCGTTACCGTCCTGGAACCGTCGCTCTCCGGTAAATATAATGCTTATCTTTTATTTATGTTAGAAAGCGTTATTGAACGAGTTCTGATCGTGATTCGAATGGATTTGTAGTGAGATTCGCAAATACCAGAAGACCACGGAACTGTTGATCCGCAAGCTGCCGTTTCAGAGGCTGGTGCGTGAGCTTGCACAGGATTACAAGACGGATCTGCGATTTCAGAGCCATGCCGTGCTCGCTCTTCAGGAAGCCGCGGAGGCGTATCTCGTCGGCCTTTTTGAGGATACGAATCTCTGCGCCATCCACGCGAGGCGCGTCACCATCATGCCCAAGGACATTCAGCTTGCTCGTCGTATCAGAGGCGAGCGTGCGTAGGCATTATTGCTATATCTGCTAATTTTTCTCTTTTCCAGGTTGCTAGATTTCTCTTTTCCATTTTTTATTCTTCATTGTCGTGAATTCATGCAATGATCCGTCAATACTTTTGGTGTTAGTTGGAATGCTTAACTATGTCCCTCGTTTCACGTAAAAAACTATGTTCCTTCGTCGTATTGGCTGGCGTACTTTTTAAGTAACGATGATGATGCAGTCATTCCGGTATATTGTCGTCCTTGCTTGTGATCGTAATAATATTGAAATCTGATTGTGATATGTTGCTCGTCAGGATAGCCAATTTATTTCACGAGTCTTGGTTTATTGTCGTTTTTAGGGGGAGTTGATAGTGAATTTGCTTTTTGAAGGATAATTTGCAGTATAATTCTGGTATATTGAATTCGTTTTAAAGTAGATTGAGTATCGGAATTTAATATACCGGAATTATACTGTATAAGACCCAATCTCCTTTGATGGAAATGCATTTTCATGTCAAATTCGGTTTACGCAAACAATTGAATTTTCAGAAAATGCATTTCCATCAAAGGAGATCGGGTCTTAGCGTGAAGAGATTGAAAAAAGAAAAGATAAAAAGTGATTATGACTCAGCCCAATGGGATGGTAGGGTTTTATTTTGTTAGGGTTTCTTGTGGTTGAGATCCCTTCGCCTATTTTATCAGTTTTTCTTTCTGTTTTGGTTTCCTCCACCAAAAAAGGTCTCTTTTGAACTCTCCTCTTCTTCCTCCTACATTCTAGGAGCTGGATTGCCCCCTACCATGAATTAAAAAGGTTTCCTTGTTACTTGGTATCTAATTCTATCTACTATCTTCAATTTATGTCATGATGAAAATTTTGTCTTTCATAATGATGAAATTTACGAGGGTTAAAAAACTTGAAATTTGGTTCTTGTCAAATATGCGGGAAAAAACTTTTTTATGGTAATTTATTGCAAGCACTTAAAAGCATCTCTAACCAACAAATTCCATTTTCACTTCAAAATATAGTGAAACTTAAAAATATCGTGATTCATCTTCAATCGAATTACAATTGCGTCTTTTGCGAAGGTAATCGAGTCTTTCGCGTGTTTCTTCAGCAAATCTAGTTTGGGAAAGAAAAATCGTGTTGGTTAATAGTGCAACGCCAATATTAGCGTCACATTGTTCACCTTCCATCAATTAGCGATTTTGTTATCGTTCTAATAAAGCAAACTAGCTACGCCATACAATGATTTAGAGTTCAGTTGGAGATGCCATTAGGCCTTCTTTAGCCGAACTTCAAATGCATGAATGGCGTCACTCGCGAGCTTTAATGAAATGTCAAAATTTTTGTTATTTGGTTGTGGGTGAACAGTGGGACGCCAATATTGACGTTGTACTGTTTACATACGCAATTTTTCTGTGTCAATCAGTTTTGCTAAATAAACGCGGGGAAGAGGAGACAAACATTTACCTTGGCAGAAGCATGCAAAATGAAGTTTGATTGGAGATGAATCATGGCTTTTTTAAGCTTCATCGCATTTTGAAGTGAAAAATGAAATTTTCGGTTGGAGATGCTCTTAATATGGTATGGAAGTTCAAAAGTACATTTGATTTTTATTCCCTATATGATATGGCTTTTCCTCTTTAAATTTACTTGTTGAAGATTTTGATTTGATAAATAATATGGCAGATTGTTTTTTAAATGGTAGACCATTCATCTTCAAAAAATTGCCTCTTGATTTTGTCCCCATAAAGGAAAATGTAAAAGAAATGCCAAGCTGCGTTAAACTCCCTAATCTTCCTTTATGTTGCTGATTCATTCTTACTTGATTTGATTACAATAAAGATGCCACTTAATCAATTCATTAAGGATGATGCTTAGTAATTTCCCCATACTTTTGAATGTCAACGGTAACGTACGTATTTAACAAACCAGTAACAGACAAATACACATCTGTTTTGTTTTGCTATTCACATCACCACATATTACATTTGGGTGGAAAGGAATTCATTTGATTTTTGTTTGGAACAGTTATCTTTCTGCTTCTTAAAGTAGTTTTCTAGTAGAAAAAAAAATTATTTTTTATGTTAAAGAATTATTTTAATAAGCAGTAAGAAAGTCATTCTAAACAAAACCTTAATCTTAATGAGATCAACTCCATGTAGAATAAATTAGTTGAGAAAATTTGACTTTTATTAGACATGAAAGTTAAAAAGTAGAAGTTTAAAGATGAACTTCTTGATTTGATTCAAAAGCTCTATTTCAAATGGCAAAATTTTGAAAACTTAGAGCATTCTCTATTATAACAAATTGCAAGTTCATTATACTTTTTTTCATACACAACTCACCTTGGCCTATTGATTGAGAGCTTAGACTTCCAATCAAGACGTCTTAAATTCGAGTCTCTGTGTATGTGTGAGTTCATCTTAATTGACCTAAATGTCCAAAAAAAAAACCGACAAGCACTGACGGAGCCAATATTTTATTTTTTTCAGCAAATGCACAAATTATAACTTCTAAAATATCAGTTTTAAATTTCTTTTGTTTGAATTTATTATTTTAAAAACATAACATAATAAATATAAGATGATAAAAAATATAATTAATTTATAATACATAATCTTCATATTTTTAGAGCTAATTAATTACCTCATTATCAGTATAATTTAATTTTTTAATGCCACTTGCCCATTGATTACCAATTTTATTTACTTCACAGTCAAACTTTTATTATAGTCATAATAGAATAAGTTCTTTCAATTTATGTTATATTTATTTTAAAATAATTAATTTATCATAATAAAATTTAAATTATATAATTACAACATAATTTAATCTTCTATAAAATTCAGAATTATAAAGAAGTAAATAAAAATAAATAAAAAAGATTAACTATACTTTTATTTTATTTAAAAATATATATTGATGGCAAAGTTTAAAATTTTATAAACGTACATCATATAATTACGAATCCAATAAACGCCATATATTTAAATTTATAATTTGCGAAGGAGTAATTATGGAATTGTTTTGTTATCACTAATTGGATTTTCGCTCTCAAAGAAATATTTTCATCATTCTTGTTTTATGACCGACTACCTCGTTCGTTGATGGTTGGACTTTTATGAAAGTTTCCATAAGTGCAGTTTACTAATTTAAAATATTTTATCAAAAACATTATGATCCTTCAATATTGATGCCTATCATTTGTCACAGACATGCCTATCATTAATCGACATCGACACTTGCTACCACATGTCACTTAATGGATAAGCTGACTCGTGAGCTCATCAGCAAGTCAAGCTTGAGCAGGCTCATATGCCGGCTCGACTCACTTATTTATCGTTACCAAATATTGAACGACAACATTGTTTATGACATGCACCTCAACCAATATTAACACCCGACATCATCTATCACATATTATTGGTCAATAAATAGCATCAACACCCGCATCAACCATTGAATAGCATATAGGTATATCATGATCATACCGGACATTGATCATTTAATTGATGATAGTCGACAACCAACACTAATGCCCTCCACTGTTCTTCACTTGACACCAAACATCCACTAATATCAAGGCCTTACTATTATCACCGCTCAACACGAACTCTTTATTAACATTAACAACCGTCATCGCCATCATCCACCATTAACATTGTCTAATGGAATTCATCTACCAACAATTGACATGATTTATATCATTCATTTTATATTTGACACCCATCTCACTAGTCACTCGATCTCCTCTCCCATCACAATCTAAAAATAGCAACAACAATCAAGGGAGAGAGAGAGAGAACTTTTATTCGGTCAGGACACCTGATGTAGATCTACATCCGGACGCCAATAAAATGTCGCCACGTGTTCTTACTCTTTACCGCGCGGCCCGATCACCCGGCCCGGACCGGAACATGATATTGCTATGTATTAGCTGATTTGTGCATACTAGGGTAATGCTAGGTAACGAGAAATACCACTATGTCAAGATCAATGCCTAGCAATATCGAGTAATACCCTAATTTTGCTAGGTATTGCTCGGTATTGGTATTGGAAGAGTGATATTTTTCATTATTGTCAAGCAATACCTAGCAATACGGAGCAATACATAACAATACACGAACATAACAATATCGGTTTCCGGTCAGAGTCGGGTCGTCGGGCCGCGCGGTAAAAAGTAAGAGCACGTGGCGACATTTTATTAGCGTCCGAATGTAGAGCTACGTCAGGTGTCGTGACCTAATAAAAGTTCAAGAGAGAGAGAGAGAGAGAGAGAGAGAGAGAGAGAGAGAGAGAGTGAGAGAGAGAGAGAGAGAAGAGACTTTTACCTTTGATTAAAGAAACACGTGACAACTATCATATCTCAATCAAAGCACAAATGATATATAAGGAGATTCAAGTAGAGCTTTTCAACCATAACTAAAGTTACAAACTATAAGCACTTATAATAGTTCCAAAATATTTTGTTGACTTTTTTGAACTCTTTGATAAAATTAAAATGATCGAGCTACATTTTGATAATTTATGATCAAACAAAAAACATTAATAAATTTATCTTGAAATCTTTCTCACCATGCTCTCATTATGACCACATCAAACTGAAACCTCACTTATTCCTAAGCAAGGCCCCAAGCTCACCCAAGCCAGAAGGATGCAATATCAGTCCAAGCATAGCCCAACCCATACAAGTCAGAGTTCCAGTTAAGTACTAAAAGAGGCATAGAAGATGAGTACATTCATACAAAACTGTAAATCACTCATATTTCAACAAATATTGCGATTAGTCCAAGTCAGGTTATCATCAGCCAGTTCCAATAAAATCCTCTCCTATTATCAAGTTAATTGCACGATGCGCAGTTCTTAATAATCTCAGTCAGCCAATTCGCTTATTTTGAATGGCTGATATTAACTTCTTCAACATCAAGGAGATTTGAAAAAAAAAAAAAAAGGGACAGATGACTGAATACATATATGCACCAATTCCATTACTGGGTTTAAAGGTATGCAGATTAGTTCCATTTATGCTCACCCCATTGATTCGATCAACAACAATTTATAATTCAGAAACTGAAAGTAAATATTTCTAGATTAAGTTTAGACTGAGAATTATACTGAAGAGAAATCTTCTAATAAAATTTTCCTAATTAAGGTTTCGTTTGAGAAGAGTTTTTTACTACTTCAAAGCAGCTTTTTAGTAAAAAATTTAGGATCAGAATACAAACATGAATGGGTCGAAGCAAACAAGCATAATCAAAACATTAAGACAATTGTATGATTTATAGTTGCGCGATGGACTATATACATGATCGTAAAGCCGTTACGTGCGAGAAAGTTTCGGGAGATTAGAGAGAGAGAGAGAGAGAGCAAAGATTAACTAGTTTCAGGAGGTTAACTAGGTAAGAGAGCAAGCAAACATTACCTTAAGTTACTCGCACAATGGTTAGATGTAAATATATGTTAAGCTTGCGGTGGATACAACTCCCAGAGTGCTGCTGATGTGTCTTCAGAAGAAGAGACCATAAGCTTGGAGTCAGGCGAGAATGCAACTGCATTACACTACAATGAAAAAACAAGACCACATCATCAAATGTAATTTGGTATTAATCAACATGAAGGTATAAATATACATTTTGAACGTATGAAACAAAAAATAATTACTACTATGTTCTTTAATCAACAAAACATAACCGTACTATGATTCAATTTCTTCAATAAAATTTCAAATTTAAAAAAAAAAGAGAAAAAACTGCTCTTTGTTAATAAAGTAAAAGAAACTTTGAAAAACAAAAACAATAGAGCGTACCGAAGCAATGTGATATTTCAACACGGCAAGAGGACTCCCCTTGCGATAGTTATAAACTCGGACTCTGACTTGCAGAAAAGTAAACTACATTAATAAATTATCATGTATAAAAAATAAAAGAAAAAAGCAAACAAAAATATAAAGATCATATATTTTGTTTGCAGCAGGCTTGGCACCCTTTTCTTTTTCTTGCCCGCAAGGAGGAGCATGGAAATAAACCCTTGAATGAGTTGGGTTGTCAACTGAGTTGAATCAGTGTCAACTCCAAATCCTACTCTGGTTGGTTCCAAACTCAAATCAAATCAATGTTGTCCCGCATCCAAATCAAATTAATTCTCAGAAGATAGCTTCATTCTAACGACATCAATATCTTTTTTTTTTGCTTTCAAAGAAAAAAGAAATGAGAAGAAAAAATGCATGAGAGAGGCGATCAACAGAAATTCTATGAAAAAACTAAACTTCAAATCATAACTATATAATAGAAAAGAATTCACTGAATGGCATAACTTCAAGTGCAAAGTTTCTTTTACTTGGTGTAGATGGGTGAAAAGTCCAAATCAAATCAATTCTTGTTGTATCCCATCTTCTCTTAATCTATTCCATGCTAATTAACTGAATTCAATTTCTCATCAATCTATTATAATTTCTCTATGGTTAACCAAAAGATGTTTGTGGCATAAAATTTCACATCTAATTTGGATCAATAATTAGTTTTATCTTTTCTCCCACCTTCAAAAGAATGAAAGCATAGATATACCTAGATATCATTAGAATTTTCTAAAAGTTTAACTATCTGAATTTCATATCTACATGAACTAGGAAGCAAAGAAATAAGAGTCTGGGAATAGGTTGGAGCACAAAAACAAACAAACTCCAAGCCCAATTGACTCGACAACAACATTAAGTTTTTTATTCCGCTACGTGGGGTCAGCTATACGAATCTTTTTTTACCATTGTGTCATGCTAAGAGTCAAATTCTCATTTAAATTTAGCATTCACTATATGTTGCTAATCATCATCCGCAAGTATATTATTGTGCATACGATGAATCTTCTATCATTACTAGTGGGTAGTTTCTTTCGCTACACTCTTTTATGCTTGCCTGCAGATGACTTGTCGCATGTCCTTGTTTATAGAGGATCCATCATGATTGCAACATAACCTCTATTATTGCTTGCATGAAGATCAACGTCTGCATTTATATCTTGATGTTGATTTCCGACGAATTGAGCTTCGTACAGCATCTTCTAGCATTTGTTGAGGAATTATACTGTATAAGACCCAATCTCCTTTGATGGAAATGCATTTTCATGTACCAGAATTTAATATACCGGAATTATACTGTATAAGACCTAATCTCCTTTGATGGAAATGCATTTTCATGTCAAATTCGGTTTACGCAAACAATTGAATTTTCAGAAAATGCATTTCCATCAAAGGAGATTGGGTCTTAGCGTGAAGAAATTGAAAAAAGAAAAGATAAAAAGTGATCATGACTCAGCCCAATGGGATGGTAGGGTTTTATTTTGTTAGGATTTCTTGTGGTTGAGATCCCTTCGCCTATTTTATCAGTTTTTCTTTCTGTTTTGGTTTCCTCCACCAAAAAAGTTCTCTTTTGAACTCTCCTCTTCTTCCTCCTACATTCTAGGAGCTGGATTGCCCCCTACCATGAATTAAAAAGGTTTCCTTGTTACTTGGTATCTAATTCTATCTACTATCTTCAATTTATGTCATGATGAAAATTTTGTCTTTCATAATGATGAAATTTACGAGGGTTAAAAAACTTGAAATTTGGTTCTTGTCAAATATGCGGGAAAATACCTTTTTATGGTAATTTATTGCAAGCACTAAAAAAGCATCTCTAACCAACAAATTCCATTTTCACTTCAAAAAATATAGTGAAACTTAAAAATATCGTGATTCATCTCCAATCGAATTACAAATGTGACTTTTGAGAAGGTAATCGAGTCTTTCATGTGTTGTTTCTTCAGCAAATCTAGTCGAGAAAGAAAAATCGTGTTGGTTAATATTGCAACGTCAATATTAGCGTCACATTGTTCACCTTCTCCATCAATTAGCGATTTTGTTATCGTTCTAATAAAGCAAACTAGCTATGTCATATAATGATTTAGAGTTCGGTTGGAGATGCCATTAGGCCTTCTTTAGCCGAACTCCAAATGCATGAATGGCGTCACTCGTGAGCTTTAATGTAATGCCAAAATTTTTGTTATTTGATTGTAGGTGAACAATGAGACTCCAATGTTGACGTTGCACTGTTTACATACGCAATTTTTCTGTGTCAATTAGTTTTGC
>JACXSL010001202.1:0-12872 GCA_019514585.1 Dendrobium officinale
CTTAGAAAAGCATAGATCTTCTAGATTTACTTGTTGAGTTATTTCTGACAGCATTAAATTCTTGCAATAATTCTTGCATTTAGTTAATATCTGCTTTCTTCTTTTTACAAATTCAAAATTCATCGACATAGCTTTGTTTACATTCTTAGGCATGTCCAAAGGGTTAGTGACATTGATTCAAACCTATTAAACCTAGTGACATCTTTAAGGACAATAATTAAGGACACTTCTAGAGAACTTAGAAAATTTCTAGAGATTAGGAGATATCTCCTATTAACCTAAGACTTGAACAACTTGAACCTAGTGACACCTTAAACCTTAAAAAAAATTATATTTTTCTTTTAATTGTTAAACCAATTAATTGATCTAATTAAAATTAAGTCCTTAATTAAGCAAATCAAATTTAAACCCAATTGACTTCAAGTTCAAACCCCTTAAGTTTAGTAATCTTCCCTGCTCTAGGGAAAATTGTCATTAAAATTCAAACCCTTTGAACCCCTTAATCAAACCCCTTAGGTTTAAGCCTTAATTAAACTTTAAAACCTTCCAGAAATTTCAATAAATCACTTTTAAATCCAAAACTATAAATAACCCTTCTAATTGACCAGATTTGAATCCTTAACACATTAAAATTAAAATCAACCAGATTTGATTTAAAGTTTAAGAATAATTTAATAATCATCAGAATCTGATATTTAATTAATATAATTAATTAATAATAATTTAAAATTCCAGAGAATTCCTAAACACTTGGGAATCTATCCTTGGGTCATTCATGACCTTTGGAATTGATTTCAAGGAGTTTGGAACTCAATTAGATTCAAAACATCAAAACCTCTCTAATTAAGACATTTAAATAATTCCAATAAATGATCAAAACTTTGAAAATTCATAAATAATTCAAATAAACTCCAAATCAATCAAACTTAAAGGAATTCAATCCATCTTAAGGTATAATATTTTAATAAAATATAAATTTTTTCGAGAACATTCTTAATCTAAAATTCAAATTTTAACCCCTTGATTAAAATCATTAAATGATTTGAATAATTTTAGAACATTAAATATTTTATTCAAAATCCAGAAAATTTCAATCTAACTTTAAAACTAGCAATCAATCTTAAAATCAATTTTGAATCATTAAGATTTAAACTTTAACCAAAATCTTCCCTTGAGCCTTTCAACCAACCAGAACATTAAGCAACTTTAATCAATCACCCGATTTAGGATATATCCAAACCACACAGCCTGCTACACACACCTAGATTGACCTATTAGGACACGGACTCTAGCCTTAGGTTAGGCCGGTGTTTCTTTCCTTTTTTTGAGATAGATTGATATGCATAAGAAATGAGAGTGGCATCCTAGGTTAGATAACATAGACATAGGTTCACTGTCCACAGACCTGTGCACTTCCTGTTTGTCAGCCTAGGATTAGGTCCCCAGCCCCTTGGCCTACGAGGTCCCCTTGAATGAGGTAACCCATGGTTGCTAACAAGGATCCTCTGGTCGGCACTCGACTAAGTAGGCTAAGGATATCGACGAACCCGGGACGATGGAAAACCATGGGATCTTGACCGGGGACGTCATACCCACTTGGTAGGGTAGTCTTCACCCTCACTTACTGGGCATTTTTCGATCATGTGATCAAGAATATAAGTCCCAATTTTCTAATAAAATTTCAACTTGAACATAAAGATTCCTCCTCAATCTAAAATTTAAATCCCAACACTTAGCTTAGGTTGGGGCACTTCTGAATTATTTCAGAATCTCTAAGTGCCTCCTACCTCTCCTCCGTTGACTCCGAAAATAAGTGTTCAAAATTTGATCCAATCCCCATTGAAATTCCAAATTCACCTCCTTGGTATCATTCCTAGAAAATCTTAAAAATAAAATTTCTGCCATTATTTTAATCGAGAGTTTTCGTAGGAGACCTCGTTTTCTTACGATGTAATTAACTACGAGGGCTTGCGCTCGTAGGAGATTTAGAACCACACACGCACCTGATTTTAAAAATTGATTTTTCAAAACTCAATTGGATTTCTTTGGGAAAACTTAAAATACTAGTGATCATTGTTATCATATTCAAAGAATTATCATCGAATGATATTTTCTCCCTTTGGGGAGATACATCTTTCTTTGATAAGGCTTTAGATGTGAACCTAATGATCACACTTCTTGAATATTGTCGCTGGATATTCAGTTGAACCTCATTTTGACTCTTCGGGGCCATATGAAGTTCTCTTTAGCATCCGGTCGTAATATTCAAGATGAATTTTATAATTCTAAATCTGAATACTTTATGAAATTTTATTCTCACCTCTCGAGGTGATATACTTTTTCTAACGAGACAATTCGATTTTAGATCGCCCCCTCCAGAGATCACTAAGGAAAAAGGAAGCTGGAGTGAACTTCCTTTTCTCTAATATGATTCAGTCTTCCACTACTCTACTCCCCTCTATCGTTTTTGTTACTTTTCAAATCAGGATATTTTTGGTTCGGATTTACGCATACATCACAATGAGGTTATCTTCAGTAAAACGTCTCATTTTTTTATGCTTAATTCCGGCTACACTTATTGGGCCTGAGTATATATATCCTGATTTGTAATAATGCTTTAGTTCTTCAAAGACTCTTAAAACATCATTGATATAATAACATAATTAAAACAAGTGAAATAAAAAAAATAAATTTATATAATAATAAAAATAGAAACATACATAAAAATCAGGATACTTTGATTAAAAACTAAGTTCTTTGTTGCCAATTAAATGTCTAAAATCTGGCGAATACTCTTAGGTCTTACTTGTAGTTTCATATCATGAGATGTAGTGTATGGCATAGCTTGGAGGAAATTTGATAGCGTGTATCAATTAACAAGGCTTCAATAATATGTTCCTGTGTCTGATTGATCCTTTCGCACAGATTGCGAACTGATATAGTGTTTATAATAAAAAGTTAGTGCAAGAATAAGCACTATCTCTACTGTGTTTTTCTATTCATACTCACAAAGAGGATGCAATTCGAGTTTTTCTAAAGCAATTCTATTTAAATTTTATGCAAGGTATCTGTAGTTGTGTTTGAATTGGTGATATCTATTATTTTAGAGACTATAGTTTAAGTATACTGTGTAGAAGTAGATTGATATAACGATAATTTTTTGCGAAAGGGTGACAGTGTAGCACATATAGATTATTGTAGTATCTTATGATTGTAATTGTATAACAGACTATACTAAAGTGACTATATAGCAAGAGTACTGTGATCGAATACGAGTATCTGGCAATATGAAATAAGTATTTTGTATGTGATCAAATATAAAGTCACAGGTGACACCGCTTGAATTTTCTATGGATAAAGTTATCATAAAAACTGTGGTAAAATTCTAATATGATATTTTTGGCGGATGACAAGTGGCTTAAATCCGTGTCGTTGTGATATTTGTATTAGGAAAAGTATAATGGAGTGTAATATGAGCAGAACGAGAAAGTCGTATAGAATTCTGGAAGGCAAAAAGAGTTTTTGTTTTAAAAGTGAAATTTGTGTATGTTTTGAATATAGTAGAATTTTTTTGTATAAGAAAAGTAGGGTGTTATGTGTATATTTTGGAAGTTTCGATGAGATGTAGAGTTTATTGCTTGTATTAAAAAAAGTAATGTGTAAAGATGAAGTTGTGAATTTTGAATTATGTAAAAAATGGAGT
This sequence comes from Dendrobium officinale, assembly GCA_019514585.1. NCBI lineage: Eukaryota > Viridiplantae > Streptophyta > Magnoliopsida > Asparagales > Orchidaceae > Dendrobium > Dendrobium officinale. The sequence goes on from JACXSL010001202.1 coordinate 3,704, forward strand.
TTGTGTTTAAATTTATGTGATTTGGAAAAGTGAAAGGTGTATATTTTAAAGGGTGATTTATGAATGTAATTTGCTAAGAGAGAAGTGTTATGTTTGAAAATTGAAGATGTATGGTTTTGAGAAGAAAAAGAGAGTGTTTGTGTTAGAAAAAATGTTATTTGGTTTGGGTAAAATAATAAAAGAAAGCAGGGACTCTCTTTTCCTCTCTCTATTCTTTCCTTTTCCTACTTCTCTTTTCTTGTAACCTCGGGGGTTAAAAAAATTGGAGAAAGATATATAATATGCTATCAAAAGTGAAAAGTTCAGAAGACAGTCAACCAAAACTGGTGTTCAAGCCCGAAGAAAGGTACGTCATTATTTTTAGTAAATTTCAATTATTTATTATTATTAATTATTAAATGTGTTTTCTAATTCCCTGTTTTCTTTTCTAATTCCCTGTTTTCTAGAACGTCTTTTATTGTACAAGGAAATGAACTGCGAGGAAAGGCGGTATCGGATCGAGGGAACAAAAGTACAAGGAGTAATGACGTCAGTCGCCTCTATCCAAACGGGTAGCCCTAGAGGTGCTAGGTGGGCGGAACCACCGGGTCGTAGCCCCCGGTGGTGACTGTGAGTATTCTAAAAAAAAAACTTAGAAAACTTTTAGGGGCCCCTTGATGTGGTGTGCGTAGAACTCCTTCCCCTTTTAGGTCCCTGTAGTAACTTCAATTTTATTAGGTTTACTTTTACTTTTTGCTTTTAGATCCCTAAAATCCCTTTTACACACGCGCAAAATGTCCTAAGGGTTAGTAATAACAAATATTTTCACCCCTATACAACATTACGTAGACACTGTAAGGACAAAAAAATTAAGGACTGAGTCTTTAGAAAATTAATATTAGGACTTTAGGATGCATATGCACATTTTAAGGATATTATGGATAGAAAATATATAACATAGGAAAAACTTTAGTGACCACTCTCACCTTAGGATTAGTAAATATTTTTTAAATTAAAATTCACATCAATTAGGAAAAACTTTAGCCAATTAAATGACCTTATGTATATGCCCAATAAACCTCTCTGCTTACTACACACACATAAGATTGTTTGCCTAGGACAACCGACTCTTAGTTCCTAGGTTAGACGATGTTTATTTCCTTACTACATTGTGAAGGGTTTTCTCTGTTTTTCAATACATGTTGGTTGTAAAATTGTTGGTGTGTTTGTTTACTTACTTATTTACTGCACTTTTGTGATGTGATTTGATTGACGATTAGAATTACCCATTTAGGTTAGGAGCGCGATTTAGGATTAGGTTAACCTGAATTTTTTGCAGGTGGCCACACTCATTGTAGGGCAGATGAAAAGGGTGCTACTTAATAAATAAAATTTTATAAATGCTACAGGTACATTAGCTTGGCTAAGCCCCCAAATGAAAGAGAGTAGTGGCCACGTGTGAGCTAATGTTTTTTTGTTTTATTGAATTTAAAATGCATATATATAAACTGCTTGGGATGATTATTTAATTTTTGTCCTTAGGATACACCCTGCAAGGTGGGTCTAGATTTTCTTTTCTTTTTCTGGTAGATGTACTGTAAATCGTGAAAGGTAAATTAGAAATGTTAAAACTGTGAAAAGTGATTATGATAATGGGATTAGAATGACAGATCAAAATTTGGAATCTAAAGAAGGAATGAATATACCTTAAAGGATTATTTTCTTTGATTTGGAAAAGCCAGAATAGGATGATTTAATTATATACAATAGAAAAGGAAAATACCCCTCCTATGGGAATGAAGTTTCTCTTTCATTTGATATATCCAGAACAAGACGGAAACCTGAGAAGAGATAGTTTGTTTCTGTAAGAAGAAAAGACAGAAGTTAAAAGAGAGATTGAATCAAAGAAGATGAGATGAAGAAATGAGAGATTATAAGGAAACAGTATATTCCCATTTTAAAAATCATTCGCGTCATTCTTAGGAATAGAATCTGGGTGTTGTTGTCAATGGTTTGCATGGACACTTTACTTTTCTGTAAATTTCTTGGTAAAGAATGGAAATATGGATGATTGGGACAGTATTTATTTGAGATTATTAAATCTGGATTGGTTTGCATTTTTCGTGCAAAGAGAAGTTTTTAGGACTCTTGCATGCAGTATTTTTGTTTTAGCTGGGATTCGAATCGGAGAGATTTTTTTCGTAAGGGTACGCATTAAAAAATTCGTTTTACTTGAAATTTTAAATAAAAATTTTTAGGCTCACATAGTAACTATAACGATCTAAGAAAGTAAGCTCATGACGGACCGTTTCCATTCGAGAGTCGTGTGCATAAGTAATATTAATACTTTCTCTTCCTTGTTAGGCACCTCCCCGCCTGCGGAAGTTCTTGGCAGACCACTTGACTATGAGAGTGTGCATGTTCTGTCTAGGAGAAGTTGTGCAATCTCTAGGAAAAAAAACCTAATATTTTCTAAGCCTAATTTTTAAAACTGCTTCATTATCATTTTTATGCATTCGAGTCAATTAGCATGCATTGCATTAGATACAAATTTAAAAAAGAGTCTAAAATAATTAATTGAATTTTCTAGACATTTTTTCACCCTACATAAGTTAAGGGGCCAATTAGGAACTGTCTTAGATGTCGGCCCTAATTCCTTTAAAACTTAAGCAACGTCCCTACCCATCTTTCATAAAAAGACTGGACACATTGGTTTTAAAGCGCACTAGGTGGTTAGCTGGCTCCCCAATCCAGGCCGGGGGTAAGTCCAGATTTTGCACTTATCATTAAGTTAGGTTCGGGTCACTGTTTTATAGTACCCAGCGTATTAGATTTAGGATTCTGAGGCAGAATTCTTTTTAGATCATTAAAGTCCTCACCCCTCTGGATAATTAAATAATCCCAAATTTCTAATAAAATGTCAACTTAAAATCATAAAATTTTCTCCTCTTAAAATGTAAAGCCCAACTTAGGATAGGCTTGAGGTATGTTGTCTTCTAGATGCTTCATCAGAATCTGGCCCCCTCAGGTTACTTTTCTTCCTTTGATTTCGCTAATAAATGTTCAACATTGAGCTTTCTCCTTGAAAAATTTCTACTTCTATTTCCTTGTCTTTTTACTTTGTACTCAAAAGGTGTATGAAATCACAGTGCTTTAATCGAGAGTTTTCTTAGGAGCTTCTCTCCTAGGATGTAATAAAATATAGGGCTTGCTTCATATAGGGATTGAGAACTCCCAACTAAAAATAAACCTGTTTTATTTGTATAAAACAAGAGGAAGAATCTTTGAGAACGTAGATATTTTTTAAACCTAGATATTTCTAATTTTAATAGACGTTATAAATGTTTATTATATTACTTTTCAGAATAAATATAAAATTAGTATTATGTTATAGATTCAAATATTATAAATATAGAATTTTTAATAAAACTCATTCTCCTCAATTTGGAATAATTTCTTCAGAATATTAAGTTTTGTCTATTAAGAGGATAGTAAATTTACTTATCTATATTTTTATGAGAATATGAAAAATAGAGTGAAATAAGAATAAACAGAATAGAGGGGGTAGTCAAGAAAGAAATACTATTTAGATGAAAATATTAAATAAGAATTTTAAGAAAAGTAATGTATAAGGAGGAAGGTAAATTAATATTCTAGAACATATCTAGAATAGAAACAAAGAAAAAATTAGCAAAAATTAAGAAAAGACAGTAATAAGTGAACTATAGAATAGAGATCCAAGAGATTCTATAGAACAAGATATACGTACTATTCTATTATAAATCCTATATTCTCCATATAAATTGAGAAAATAGCAATGAAGGAAAATTACTAAAATTAAATAAATTGGATAGAGTCCTCAAATGAATATAGTTAAATTTAGAAAAATCTAATTGATACTTTGTCCCTTAGAGTGTTTTTAGATATATTTCTTGTTAACAAAAAGACGATTTCTATATATGGTACTTCAGAATTATTTTAAAAAAAAAAATAAAAAAAATTTAGGGAAAAATTTTTTCGCTAATCCTTTTTGATCAAAAAAGAAGAAATTGATAGTTATCCAACTTCTAAAATTGAGAAATGAAGAATGACTTTCGTTTGATCATTATAAGGTATTTGGGGCCTTTGAAATTATGTAGAATGACACTGGCGTAGAGATTAAGTGCAGCAGTCTTGGGGCCTAGTTAAAGACCACAACTTGTCCCAGAAAAGCTGGATCGAAGGGATTAAGGAAGGAAAGAAGTTTTCTTGTAGGAAAAGCCCAGAAGATGCAGGGACATATAAGGCATACCAGTAGATGCTTACAGAGTTATACCGAAGATGGATAGAGAGAACTCGAGGGACTAGATAAGCCCTCGATGAGCCCCTGAAGGTTTGAGAGACTAACTTTTATTAGAAGAAATTTAAGAAAATTGGAAGTGCTCACCACTAGCTATGAGTTAGAAGGTCTGAGATCAATATAGTTTAGTGTAAGTGAACTAGCCTGAAGACTTAAGAAATAAAGTACCCACAAAGATAATTTGTATTAGTTAGCTTAGTGTATCGTCCAAGATGATGCACAATAATTGATCGTACCGGCCGAAATTAAAATATTTTATATCTGTGCCACATGTATCGTCCAGGATGAACAGTGGATCGACCAGGATAATTGTCCAATAATGGATCATCCAGGCCAATTTAAAGGATTTTAAACATACTGGCACATGGATCGTCCAGGACGATCTAGTGTATCGGGGCTAATACGATGACCATAAATGCATCGGCCAGGACAAAAATTGTATCGGCCAAGATAATCAAGGTGATTGTAATAGAGTTCGATCAGATCGTTCAGGACGATAAATTATCATCCGGGATGATGCGTTACAGAAAGCTTAGAAAAGTTCAGCAGATGGAATTTTGAAGAGAAATTATCATATCGTCCAGGACGATAGAGGTATCAACCAGGACGATGTGACAAGAATTTGGAATCCAAGGAAGGATGGAGATGATCAGAGAAAGCCCCAAAAAAGGAATAAAACAAAAAATTAAAAAGTTAACAAACAACAAAAAAGCTAAAAACAATCAAAGAAATTTTTTTTTTTTTTTTATTTTTTTTTTGTTTTAGCAAAGCATCCATATGATAAATTTCTCAAAACATTAAATTTTAGAGATTCAAAAGATCAATGAGTTAACAATGTCACAATCTGAAAGCGATAGAATATTCGATCATGTTAATCCCTAGCTCGAACTTCTTTCAGGGTAAAAATTATATTTTGAAAACAAAAAGCTTAACTCAGAATAACTTAATTGGGTAGAAAGAAGATTCGTTTAAAACTTGGTTACAATGATTAATATCTCATAGATAATATACCAAAGTAATTTGTCTCAATCATAAAATTTGAAATCAAGTCTTCGAAAATATCAAATAACCCATGAGTTCTTCTGTGTTTTAAAAGATTTGAAAAGAGAGGATAGCTTGCTTTTAGTGGGCTCATTTTATGCCTCTTCTAACTTTGATTTGCTCTTTGAGCATCTTTTGATTTTTGATATACTTTTGTGTATACTCTTTTTATTCTAATTTGGCGTCTTTGCCACTCCCCCCTTTTTTTTTTTGCAAGCTAAATTCTCTTTTACAATCTCCTAAAAATGATTCTTAGTTGTGAGTATATCCTCCAGATATTAGAGAATAGGAGCTCTCTCTCTAACATAAGGAAGAACTAGTCACAAAACACAATCAAAATCATATGATATGTGCAATGGCAAGATTTCAATTAATTTGAAAGATATATAATAACTTTGGACATTATATATAGGATAGATTATTGCATCAAGATAAAAAAAAAATCTTAATTTCAAAAACCACTTGTTAAAATGATCAAGACTTTTGTTTTAGAAAAGAAAAATTATACCTACTAAAAGAGGTTAAAAGGAGGGAAAATATCAACGGTGTTTCTCCCCTTTAACTGATGTTAGAGATGCTAATCATTGACATTAAATCTCCAAAATCTAAAAGCTTGAAAAATCAACATATAGAAAACCACCAAAATTAAAATAAAAAAAAGATCAAATAACTAAAAACAATAAAAACACTAGAACGAAAAAACAAAACCAACATTAAATAATAAATGCATTCAAGAATTTATGAAGCAACAAGTTTAAGCAGTTATGAGCTGCGAGCCTCCGTTTGTCCAAGTATCCTATACTCTCACGAGGTCTTTGGTGAGAGAAATCCTACAAGAATCAACAACTGTCAGATTTAAGAACCCAAATAGGTTTGGGTCCCTTCTCATGAAAAGTAGAATGTAATGCATGTGTGCTATGCTGTGAATTATGCAATTTTGGTCTCCACATCTAATGTGTACTATGGTGAACAGTGCAAGTGTGTGAGATGTGTCCTAGCATGCCACATGAAAAGCATCTAACACCAGGAAAATGATTTCTTAAATGGTTTGGATTGTAATTCCTCTTCCTAGGTCTTGGCTTTAGATCAGAAGTAGGTGTCATCCAATTTCTCTTAATTGAGTCCAATTCATCTTTAAGCCTCAAGTTAGTATCTTCTAATGCATTATTATCAATCCTCAAGTTGCACTCTATTTCTTTAGATTTCTTTAAATCAGATTTGAGTGAGGTGTGTGAAACTTTTAATGCATCAAGCTCATTAATTAATTCTGAATGCTTTTTGTTTAAATCATCAAATTTATCAAGTAGAATCATGTAATTTGAATCAATTGTAGAATGATCTTTGAGAATAATTTCATTCTCTGTTTGTAAATTTAAAAGTTCCAACTTTAAACTAGCATGAGTTTTCTTAAGTTTTTTGTATGATGCATGAATTTTCTCACAAATTTCAAACAATTGATCATAAGTTGGCTTACATACCACTTCTTCATCACTTTGATCATGATGATCTTCCGCCACTAAGCACAAGTTTGTTGTTTCATCTTCAGGTTCAGTCTCCGATGAATCAGTTGCAAAATCCGCCCAAAACGCCTTTTGAAGTCTCCTTTTATCCTTCCTGATCTTGGGTTTTTCCTCACCCTTTTCTTTGCTTGTGTGATCTTGAAGTGTAGGACAATCCGCTCTGACATGTCTAGGCTTCTTGCATTCAAAGCAAACAACATCAGAAGATCTTTTAGAATTTTTATTATCTTTACCTTTTCTCCAACTTTGATGATGCTTGTGTTTCTTCCTTAGAAATTTTTGAATTTCCTTGTGATTAAGGCAAAGTCATTGCTTTCAGACCCGAAAGAGTTAGAGTCCGATTTGTGCGCTTTCAGTGCCACTATTTTTTCTTTCTTTTTCTCACGTGCATCAAGATTTCCTTGATTCACCCCTTACTCGTAAGCAATGAGTGAGCCAAGTAAGTTATCTATCGAATAGGTGTTTAAATCCTTAGATTCAGTTATAGCAGTGATTTTAGCATCAAAAGAGAAAGGAAAACATCGTAAGATTTTGTTTACTTATTCATAGTTTGAATGTTCTCTTCCTATGGCATGCAAAGAAGTTACAATTTGAGTAAACCGTGTATACAAATCAGAAATTGATTTAGAAGGTTTCATACAAAAAAGTTCATAGTCATGCATGAGAATATTCAAACGAGATTGTTTCACTTCATTGGTTCCTTCATAAGTAATGCAAAACTTATCCCAAATCTCTTTTCCAGTAGAGCAAGCAAAAACAAGCATGTAATCCTCAGACTTTAAAGCACAGAAAAAATAGTTCAAACACTTTGCTTTCAATTGAGCTAAATCTCTTTCATCGGTAGTCCACTAAGTAAAACCAACTTTACTTTTAATTCCATTAATTTCATGTGTAAGTGGATAATATCCTTCTTTAATAAGCATCCACATACGATAGTCAGTTGATTGCAAAAACATAGACATGCAAGTTTTCAAAAAATCAAAAGGAAGGTTGTCAAACAAGGGAGGTCGTGTAATAGAATATCATTTAGTTGTATTATGATTCCAAAAGTTAGCCATGGTTCAAAATTCAAAAAGTTTTCAAACTTTGTTTTTATCAATCCCGCTCTAATAGGACTTGAAAGTTCATTAGAGATGATAGGCTTTATGAACTAGTCCCGAGGCTAACCAAGAGGGGGTTGAATTGGTATTTTTTAAAATTCTTTAAAACCAAGAACAAATATCATAAACTAAAATCACCACGGAAAAAATAAGTGCAGAAAATTAAAGTGCGGAAGCTGTAAAAATAACACAAGGGTTTATAGTGGTTAAGTCAACTTGACCTACATCTATTCCCCAGAGGCGCCCTCCGAGTATTGTACTATCAACGTGACTCTCCTTTAGCCCCCACAGCTAGGCGGAGAAGCCCTTATAAAAACACCTCCTTTTTGCTACACCCGGCAAGGCAGAGAACCCAACTCCTTTTGCTTCCTCCTGAAGCAGGCAGAGAACCACGATCACTTGCTAAAACTTACCTCTCTTAACCCTTCCAAGGATAAGAGACTCTAGGGAAGAAGAAGTGGAACAATGCTTGGAGTAACCCTTGTGAACCACCTCACAAGCTCCCCCTCACAAGATCCTCTCTCTCTCTCCCTCAATCTCTCTCTCTCTCTTTTAGGTTTTCTCAGGTCAAGATAGCAGCCAAGGATGTTCAAAAATGTTGAACAAGAGCTCTTAAATAGAAGATCTTCAAATGAGCTCATTAATTGCAAGTTGCCGACTTTATCGTCAAGGACGATGTGGAAATCATCTTGGCCGATCAGTACAAATCTCATAAGATCGGCCAGAGCATCGCCCTAAATGCAAACTGGATGATTGAAAATTTGCTTGATCGTCCTGAGTGATCTCAAGATCATCCTGGCTGATCAGTTCAAATAAGAGGAAAATTGTCCAGAGCATCACCCTGAATTTGAGCTATCCGATCAAATCGGCCATAGCATCTCCCTAAATTTATACTGGCCAACATTTATCATCCAGGTGCAACCAAGGGTTTTTGAATGGATCATCCAGGCCGATCTTATGATCGTCCAGGATGATGTGATCATATCAATCATCCTTAATTACTATCATGATTGCCGGATTAATTTATGCATAATTATACAATATCGTCCAGGCTGATCAAAGAATCGTCCTGGCCGATTTCCAAAAATATAGAATACCTAAATTGATCATGGTGGTAATTTTTTTATGTATTGAGCATATCGTCCTGGCTGATACATGTATCATCCAAGACGATTAGTTAATTACGGCTG
>JACXSL010001203.1:0-16446 GCA_019514585.1 Dendrobium officinale
AAGGCTGGATGAAGCTTTGCCTCTTCTTGGTGGCAAGCGCGTAGCCCTATGCTAAATCTCCGGGACTCCGCCATCGAAAGCTCAAGATCCAAAGAAGACAGGCAAATTCCACCTCGATCTCCAATAGCCTACAAGAAGAATGTCATTAACGACGCCAATCCGGCAAATTATATAGCGTCAGATTCTTGAGTTAGGGTATACCAGGTTAGAAACATAGAGAGAGAAGAGGAGATTGGGGATTTCCTCTCTCGCTCGCGAGCTCAGCGTATCCGAGCGAATAAAAACGAGAATCAACGCACCGAAGGCCGACGACGAATAAAGAGGATGCATATAACTTTAGCAGAGATGCGATCACCCACCGGTTTCTTACCGCAAGCCCTTTTATATGCACCGGTGGCGAGCATGGCCCACTGGGAACTATGATATCGGGCCCACCGGATGTGCAGCGAATGAGATGCGCGGGGGAAAACCAGTCGCCCACGCGGAGCTCGACGAGAGCGATGGGGGCGGTCGTTTAGCCAGCTGGCGCCACGGGGGGTGGTTCGTATTTTTTTTTAACAGCTAATTAATTTTAGATTATAATTTTCCAATGTACTTTGTAAAATTTTACCTTTTAATAGTGAATTTATAATTCCTATTATATTATTTATGTTGGCTATATATAATGTTTAATGTAAAATTGACCTTCGCTTTACTTGACCGTCTGATAGCTCAACAAAATCAGCTCTAGGAGCATTTTGGTTGGCTTCCCCTGCCTAATAACTCAAGTGAAACAAATTCTTTTTATATCTTCAAAAGGATTTTGTGGCCTATTCACTCAATTGAATCTCACTTTTTTATTTAAAAATAATAGGCATCATGTGGGGTCATCTCATAATTTAGTAAATAATTTCTTTTTTATTTTAACCAGTTCATAATAGCAATAATTCACTAAATAAATGAATAATTAATGCAATTGAATGAGTGATAAAGAAAACTAATTATGATTGCTTGGTCACAATAATATAATATATAATAATATATATATATTATATATATATATATTATACATATATGAATTATATATCATATTGTACAATTGTACAATTAAGATTGTTGCGGCTAGAGTATTCATAAAGGTAAAGTACGAAAAAAACGTCACGTCTTTGCATTGCACGAATATCTAGCACACAAATAAAAAAAAAAAAAACATCATAATTTTTTACGTAGAGATCCCTGGAGGGAAAAATCATAGGGTCACTCCGAGTTGAAATGATTTCATTGATGTTTGAATGGATTACAAATGACAATTTTGTTCTATGAATTGAGGACGATCATATTACAAACAAACAATCAACCGTCAAGTTGAAATCTAGTGACGAACATAGATCAGACAAAAATCTGTCGACGTTCGATGTTCAGATGGAAGTATAGCTTTAGTTGGCAACCGGGAGGTAGTCTAGCGACAGCTTATGGTCTAGCGGACGTCCGACATTAGTTAGTGGCCAGGCAAAACTCCAGTGATAATCCAAAAACAGTTGATGGTCGAGCAATAGTTGAGAAAGGAGTCATGTGGCAAGAAAATTTTGGTTTCTCCTTCTTCCTTTTCTCCATTCTCTTCATTGCTTGAGATCACCCTTAATGAAGAATGAGGATTTATATTTTTGGGAGTGATATGGACAATAAATAGGAGGTAGATCAAGGGTATGTTGGGAGTAATTTGAAAGAACTGTCGATATGGATCCCTTTGACTGTGAATCATTTATTGGACATTTAAATGTCTTAATAATATGAATTTTTTGCAATTTTGGGCTCGTTGGATTTGTCTCATCGAGCCGCTCTATTCAACTAGAAGAAAATCACATTTAGAAATCGTTTGGTAATCCAAATTATGGTTTGAACCTTCCAAATACTCTTTGAGTCTTTGATTTGGGCCCATTTTGGCTCGGATTGAGTTGAATTTGGTGTCGTTGGGTTCGTCATTTTGAGACGTTCAATTCGATTATAGGTTTGCTTATTAGAGTTCGGATGGCCCTATATTTAATTTGAAAGTTTCTAACTTGATCTTGCCTCGAGATTCGTGCCTAATTAAGATAATTTTTTATGATATATCGAGAATCAAAACTTAAAACTTATTAGAAATTTTTTTTGAAGTTTGCTTGATCACATTAATATCATGCCTACATGTATTTAATTATTTTGCTTGAAATGATGTACTCCCACATTTGGCATATAATATTCACTTCATCATTATATGATTTTGATTTTTTTTTTTTTTTTTTAAATTTTATCTTAAGGGCATAAAAAATGCATTAGATTGTGCTTAAATTCAGGTAGATAAGTTACAATATATTCAACATTTCTTAATAAATTAAAGTTGTTAAAAACTCACACTAAAACTAATATATATATATATATATATATATATATATATATATATATATATATATATATATATATATATTATATATATATATATATATATATATATATATATATATATATATATATATATATATATATATATATATGATGCAACTTAATTTCAGACATTATAAAAGATGTAAGCCTCATTATCTCTTCAATATATTGGGCTACCTTATGTTTAGGGCAATGTTGTAAACCCAATTTTTTTAAGCAACTCATAAATAAAGCAATGAATATGCTTCTAATCAAATCTCAATTATATTTGAGCATTTAATAGATATAAGCCCCAACTCAAATCATATTTAGGCCAACTCTTATGCTAAAAAGACCACTAAATTCATTAAACACTAAAATTATAAAAAAATAAAAATATATACACAATCACTTTGAATTATTTTGGATCCCTGAGGGGTGGTATACCATATTTGCTAATCAAATTCTTGAATGATATGGTCTATGATCCTTTACTATATGTAGAACAAGATTGGTGATACAGCTTGATTGCGAGTAATGGTGTGGAGGCAGTTGGGGTTGTTGTTTACTCCATTGGTCTCCCTTGGTTATTTCTGATGGTGGGTCTCCCGTTGCTTCAGTGGCTCCGGAAGCTGATGCTTTGGTTATGATGATTGATGTGTTTGATCCTCCTAATAAAGCTGTAAATGAGATTGATGTGCCGTTGTTTATTGATGTGTCGATATCACCTTCATGTGGTAATTATGAGGATGGGGTTGATGCTTGTGATGCTCCTTCCAGCGGTATTAATAAGGATGTTTGTTGAGGCTTGTGAGCCTAACGCTTGCTTACTAAATTTGGTAACTAGTCTTATCATATCCCCATATTCTAATGTTGATGTTAGTGATGGTGAAAAATGAATTTTCTGATGATTATGTTCCTCTGGACCCTGGAGACCGTGAATGTGATCCATTTGTGGGTGGAATTTTGACTCTTAATTGTTGTGAGGGCGCTAGTGATTCTGTTTTTTAAGGGTGATGATCATATATTGTGGAAAATTTGGGAATGGTTGATGTTCCCATATCAGTTTTGTTCTAATGATGCTTTGCTAGCTCACCTAACTTGTAATGTGAGGGATTATGAGTTCATGCATGGTGATTGGTTGAATGATGACTTTTCCTCAATCACTGGGAGGAATTTGATGATAATGCTTTAGACTATAGGGATAATTTTGATATGAGCATTCTTCTAATTACTGAAGTTGAATATAAATCGAAGGAGAAATGAATTTCCCATATGGATTTAGATTAGTTGTTGTTTCTTCTTCTTTGTCAATTGTGTCCTCTTTCTACTGCTTGTGGTCTGCTTTATTGATTGTTTTCTGTTGGTTGTGGTTTATTCCAGGCAATAATGACGAGGCTTCGGTGTGCTACCTCTTGGGCATTGCTTGTTGGCAACATTGGTGGTCATTTTGCGGTTTGAGATTTGTGGCTTGTTGCTCATGGTTTGCAACGCTTGGGGTTGGGTGTGCGTGGCCTCCTTGAGTTCCGATCTTTACATATGCTTCTTTTGTTTTTTAATTTACACTTTGTTATGTTGTTTGGTTTTTCGACTCATTATGATTCTCTTTCCTCCTATATTGTTACTCTTGGTAGCATTAGCAAGCCCTATGTTTGTTATGGACTTGTATCATTTTCTTGATTAACATGGAGGCCTTTTTGGGTTAAAAAAAAAGAAAAAAGATTATGGATGCTAGAATCGAAAATAATTTTGGAGTTCAGCATGGTCAACATTTCACATACCTCTAATTGTAGTAGACATATAATATTTGAAGAAATAAATTGAAAGGGCCAGGATCAAATATGGGTGGAAACTCAAATCACTTTTATAATGGTAGTATAAATTTTAGACAAAGCTGAGCTAGATCGGCTATAACCAGACTGTCATAAGTAATCACCTCGATGCTTATAGAGCGCTTAATGCCCCAAAAACCCTTGCATTGCCATTTTTCCGTGCCGTTGACTATAGACACATTCTAGTAATGGGCTGTTTGGCAATAAGTAGGATTTAACTTTAGTATGATTTAGTAAATCTTGTAAATCCAAATTTATTAAAATATTGCAAAAGTTAAATCTTCAAAGCTTTTTGAAAAGATAAGTGTTAAATCCTATTAAATACTGAGAACTGTTTGAGAATGTAATTCATGATTTAGAAAGTTAGTTCATTAAAAAAAATTTAAATTTAATTTATGTTTTAAGTAATAATTATTTATTAATTATAACTTTAATTATCATCAAATAATTAAAATTTAAAAATAATTTAATTATAAATAACATTTTAATTTTTTTAATTATTTATGATTTAATTATTAATTATTAATTTTAATTATCATTACTAATTAATCATTATAAAATAATATAATTAGAATTGAAGCTAGTTATCAATTAATTTAAGTAATTAATTAATTATTAATTAACTTTATATTATTAACATAGTTAACCTAAATTATTTTATTCCTATGTGCAATATTTGTTCTTCACCGCCTTCCTATAGCCGCAGGTTTGCTAGGGTTGCTTTTCGCCTGCTACGGCTGTTCGTTGCTATTCGACTTCGACTGCTTCCCGTCGTGAGAGATAGTTTCGAACGAGTCGCTAAAGAACTTCATCGCCTCCTTCGACCTTCTTGTCGGTTCCGAAGTCACACATCCTCGCCGTTCTTCTGTTAGATAGGAAGGAACAAAAGACAACGGGAGCTTGCTCGTTGTGAAGGTAGAGATATTTCTTCCTTTCGCACCTTCTTCTGCTAAATCTCGTAAACCCGCCGAACTCCCGGGTTTAGTAAATCCGGGATGTAAGGCAAAAAGAGGGAAACAGACGATTTAACTTGCTGTGAGATTTAACAGCTCCCTAAAACCTGTTTGGCAGGATTTAGCTTAAATAGTGCTCAAATCCAGCATAAATCCTGTATCCGAACAGCACCTAATACAACTATACGCAATGGCGGCGCCACCAACCGTAACCCTGAAGAAGAATTACCGGTGCTCACGGTTCCTGCAGAAATTCTACAGTGGAGGCGCCTACGCCGTCTCTTCCGACGGCTCCTTCATTGCCTGTGCCTGTAACGATGAGATCAAGATCGTCGAAACATCGAATTCTGTTGTGCGGGAGATTCTCGAGGGCGATGGTGAGGAAGTCACTGCTCTAACCTTTAGCCCTAACGATCGGTTCCTCTTCTCTGCGAGTCACAGTCGATTGATCCGCGTGTGGGACCTCTCTTCTTTCAAATGCATACGGTCATGGAAGGTAATGTCAATAAAAAATAGTTGTGACATAGATGCTCTTTTTTTACTAGAAATGTGGAGTCTAGGAGGCGAGTGGATATCAGTTCTAAGTAGGTTGGTAAAAAAAAAAAGGTTGGTTAAAATGGTCGATGGAAATACAACTTTGTTCTGATGTAAAAGTTGTGTTATTTTACTAATGCGCATCACTTAGGCTTCAGGTTAAGGACCCTTTTTTTCTCATATTTTTTGCATTTCTATATATATTTTCAAACAAGAATGTACCCGCGTAAATGGTTTTTTACCGTAAAATTTAGCCATGTCGCGCATGGTATTGTTTTGCGATATAATAGTCTTGGATAAGATGATCATGTTAGAAAGAATAAGTGGACGAAGAAACTAAATTAATATTAATGGTTTGCTTGTGAATCGCAGTCTACTTAAAGGAATCTTAGAGATACTAAAACAGCGTTCACATGACAAAATGAGCATTAACTGTAATGAGCTATTGTCATATGCTATGGGACTGCTAAAGTAATTTCTTAATTTGTTTTTACTGCATCCATCATACTTCAATTGGATTATGCTTTTGTAATTAATTCAGTTACCATCAAGGGTTCACATATGTTGTATTGTTGTATGCGTTTTGCTATGATGTCATGATATTCATCCCAAACGTTATGATGTTTTCTCAAAGTCGATATATTTATGGAAATTGAATTTCCCATCATGAGATCTTATTGTAATCAAGGCACAAATTGCGTGCTTTTTTGTTATTTTAAAGAACATTTTGAACTATTGCTTCTTTTGAGATAGAAGTATAATTAATTATCCAACATCTTTATTTGCCTAACTTTTTAAACTTAATTGGTGTATTTTTCCATTTCTTTGATGATAGGGTCATGATGGCCCAGTGACAAGTATGTCTTGTCATTCATCTGGAGGCTTGCTTGCGACTGCTGGTGCAGATACAACCGTGCGTGTTTTGGGATGTTGATGGTGGATTTTGCACACACCTCTTTAGAGGTCACACAGGGGTTGTGACATGCATCGCTTTCCATCCTGATCCAAAATGTTTATTAGTAAGTTTTACTAAAACTCAATCTTTATTGACTTTATGCATGTCAGGTTGCTATTGTTTTCTTTCTTTCTTAATTTAACCCCTAGAAAAACATCAAAATTTGTCAAATATGATACTAGATTTGCATTGTCGTTGAATGTAGATTATATGTTTGGCATAGAGACATAGAGTAAATGATCAAAATAGTCCATAGAATTTATAGGCGTCTCCATTTCAATCCCAGAATTATTCATTTTTTCATTGTATTCCCTCAACTTATTAAATTTGAACTAATTTTGTACTATCATCAACTTTGTTGTTTATTTGGATAAAAATTGGTGGAGGGAAGTTTCTTAGGAGCATACTTTAGATTTTTATGATCAATCTTATGTTATGTCGGCCCAGGAGGGGCCGGCTGGACCGTCGGTCCTGTTCTACACTCTCGGCGGCCCAGAAGCCAGGCGGAACCAGGTAGAGGGGGGCGGAAGCTTTGGTGGGCCCATGAATGAGTTAAACACACATTGTTTGGAAGGAAATTTTGAATTGGAAGGGTGTTTAGGGAATTTGTATCCCTCCTTTAGCCTTAGTTAGGGAGTAATGATAGAATTATGTTTTCATCTTGAATTTGAATGAGATTTGAGATCTAGTGTTATTTTGATTTGGGCTCTTGGCGTTGCCGGAGATTTGGAGAGTTGTTCTGCCTCTCGAATTGAAGAGCAGTTGTATCTTTGCTATTTTACTTCATCTTCTAGTGGAATACAAGTCTCTACTTGAGTTTTCTCTCAGATTTCTCCGAATATGTGCTGTTTTCCTGCTGTGGTCAGCAGTTTTTATGCTGTTTGATCATCGATTTGGGTTAGGGTTGCTTGCGAACTCAAATATTACCTTAGGGTTACTTGCGAACTCAAGTATTTCCTATCAAATTGGTATCAGAGCGTCGATTTGGGACTTTCGGCTGTTGAAATTCGGAAATTTCAACGGGTTTTTGACAACCAGAAGAAGATCTTTGTGATCCGTGGGAAGAGAGATGGCGGGAAGAAGATAGAGGTCTTGGAAGGCGAGATCGGTCAACTAAAATCAAATTTGAAGGGAAAGTTCTTTGACTTTCAAACTCAAAATCACCTCCAACAATGAAAGGATAGAGGGGAAATTCACGGTGATGGAAGAAATGCTGAAGAAACTGTTGGAGTTGAAGACCAATCATACGACATCAAAAGCAAGAGAGACCACCGGAGGCCATGGAGTAGGAGGAAATCCGAATCCGTTTTAGGGGGAGGAGAAATCCGGAAGTGAAGATCATTGAGGGAGAGGACGACATGCCACCTCTAGAGCCACTCTCTAGAGAGGAGATGAGTTTGGGAAATGATCGGAGGGGGGCTGATTTCATCGGGAGAAGGGAAGAATTTCATCGCCGATGTGCCAATTTTGAAGGGAGAATAAGGGAATACGATGAAGGGTTTGGGTATAATCACCGGAGGGAAGATCGTGACATTTGGGGAGCACCACCTTTTTGAGGAATGAGAGGTTATGGAGGATTCAGGGGACACGGGGGAGACCCATGGGTGAGGAAGCTGAAGATGCTCGTCTTTGAGGGTGAAGACGACCATGGCTGAATCTACAAGGTGGAGCGTTACTTTGCTGTCAACGGGTTGACAGAGAAAAAGAAACTGACGGCAGTGGGATTGTGTTTGGAAGGAAAATCCTTGGCATGATATCAGTGGCGTGACTGGAGTGAGCCTATCTGGAGCTGAAGAGAGCCCATCCGGAGCTGGAGAGAGTTCAAAGATTGCTTATTAGAGCGTTTCCCAGCCGACGGGGGAGGAGATTTCTATGAGCAATTCTTTGTCTTGACTCAGGAGGGGATTGTGGCAGATTACCGGTACAGGTTTAAGTACTTGACTAGCAGATTGGATCATATTTCAGAGTTAGCCTTAGAAGGGAACTTCATGAAAGGGCTTAAACCGAACAACACTCCAGTCAGGGTGTTGGAGCCGAGGAACCTAGGGAAGGCTATGGAGCTGACGCAATTGGTAGAAGATCAAAAGAACTCAGAAAGAGGAGCCTGAGGGAACTATTCAGGGGGATCATACAAGATGACTACCACCTTCTTACCATCAAAAGGGGCAGCGCCAGAGAGTCTGAAGGAAACGCCAAAGGAGAAAACTGGAGGGGAAAATGGGGGACAATTCAAAAGCTGATAGAGAAGGAGATGCAGGATAATATGACAAAGAGGTTGTGCTTTAGATGTGATGAGAAGTACATGTCGGGGCATATGTGCAAGGACCGAACTCTTCAGGTTCTCCTTGTCTGTGAAGACGAGGAAGATGAGGAGGGAGGTGGGAGCAGATCTGAAGAGGAGGAGGAGAAGTTGCACCTGTATGTGATAGAAGTCTCTATGAGCTCTGTAGTGGGATTCACTCCGAGTCACACTATTAAAGTGAAAGGAGAGATAGCTGATCGTGAGGTGGCGGTGTTGATTGACAGTGGGACAACCCACAATTTCATTTCCACACAGATCGTTGAGCTGTTAGGGATGGAGTTAGTGGATACAGGAGGCTATGGGGGTGATGATGGGCACGAGAAAGGTTGAAATGGGTAGAGGAGTTTGTAGAGGGGTAGTGCTGAAGATTCAGGGGATCCAGGGGAGGGTGGACTTCCTTCCCTTGGAATTGGAGAGTATTGACGTCATCCTAGGGATAAAGTGACTGCAAACATTGGGGGAGACCAAGATCAATTGGGGGACATTGAGGATGAAACTAGTGATGGAAGGAAGAAGGAGGACGATTCAGGGTGATGCTGGGCTGATCAAGGCTGGGGTATTTCTCAAATCCATGATCAGATCCATATAGGAAGTGGGAGGTGGATATCTGGTGGAGCTGCAGTGCTAGGATAGGGTTAGTGTGGGGGATGAGGGAGATATTCCACTGGTGGTGCAACCGCTCATTACAACAATTTAGGGAGGTGTTCCATCCATCTAAGGGCTTACCACCACCTAGAGAGCAGGAGCATACAATCCTTCTGAAGGATGGGATGTCATCAATTAGTGTTCAACCTTACCGCTACCCCTATATTTAAAAAGATGAAATCGAGAAGCTGATCAGGGAGATGTTGGAGGCATGAATAGTTAGACCCAACGTGAGTCCTTTCTCTAGCCCCATCCTACTAGTCAAAAAGAAGGATGAGAGTTGGAGGTTTTGCATGGATTACAGGGCTTTGAATAAGGAGACAATACCGGATAAGTTCCCTATTCCGGTGATTGACGAGTTACTAGATGAGTTGCACAGAGCAGTAGTGTTTTCTAAGATGGATCTGAAGTCAGGCTACCACCAAATCAGAATGAAGGAGGATATTTAGAAGACGGCCTTCAGGACTCACGATTGGCATTACGAGTTCTTGGTGATGCCTTTTAGGCTCACTAACATCCCTGCTACTTTTTAGCCTTGGATGAACAGAGTGTTCTGGCAGCATCTCAGGAAATTTGTGCTGGTCTTTTTTGATGACATTTTGGTGTACAGCCAAACGGAGGAGGAGCACTTGGAGCATTTGAAGGAGGTTCTTAAGATCCTAAAGGAACATCTGCTGAAAGCTAACCTAAAGAAGTGCAGTTTCGCCCAGTCTAGGGTGGAATATTTGGGACATGTGGTGTCTCAAGAGGGAGTGGCAGCCGACCAGTCCAAGATTGAGGCAATGCAAAACTGATCAAATCCTAGGAACATAAGGGAGTTGAGGGGTTTCCTAGGTCTGAACGGTTACTACAGGAGATTTGTAAAGGGATATAGTACCATCACGTGGCCTTTGTTTGAGCAACTGAAGAAGGATAATTTTTTGTGGGGAGAAGCGGCAACCCTGACTTTTGAGAGATTAAAAAAAGCCATGACGACAGTTCCAGTGTTAGTTCTTCCAGATTTCAGCCAGACCTTTATAGTGGAGAGTGGAGACTGATGCATCAGGGTATGTTTTGGGAGCAATGTTGATGCAGGATCACAGGCCTGTAGCCTATTTCAGTCAGGTGCTATCGACTAGGGCTCGATTGAAGTCAGTATACGAGAGAGAGAACTGATGGACATCGTCTTAGCCTTTCAGAAATGGCGCCCTTATCTTTTGGGAAGGCACTTCATTGTTCGTACGGACCAGAGGAGTTTGAAATACTTGCTGGAACAACGGATGGTGACCGAGGAACATCAGAGGTGGCTGTCAAAGCTTTTGGGCCATGACTTTGAGATCCAATATCGATCAGGGTTGGAAAATAAGGCGGTTGACGCCTTATCCAGATGTGTTGAGGAACTTCAAGAGTTGGCAGTCTCAATACCACTGATGGTTAACTGGGGGGCTAGAGCGAGGAGCTGAAGAAGTTCATGGAAGACTTGAGGAAGGATAGTAGCCATTCGGGGTACTATTTGGAGGGGGAGAAGTTGTTACATCAGGGGATGTTCGTGATGCCGCAAACATCAGAACACATTCTCCACTTATTACAGGAATTTCACGGCAGTGCTGTTGGGGGGCATTCAGGGGTACATAAGACATACAGAAGGATAACAACGGAGCTTTACTGAAAGGGGATGTATAAACATGTTGAAGAGATGGTGGCACCAAAGAAATAAATACATGACGATGGCACCAGGAGGGCTACTTCAACCATTATCACTTCCAAACAAAGTGTGGGAGGAAGTATCTATGGACTTCATTGACGGCCTCCCCCGCTTAGAGAGATTCACAGTCATTTTTTCTAGTAATGGACCGACTTAGCAAGTATGCTCATTTTATTCTCTTACGACATCCTTACACCGCAGTATCAGCAGCGACAACATTAATCAGGAAAGTGGTGAGATTACATGGGGTTCCTGAGTCGATTGTGTCTGACAGAGACAAAGTGTTCCTTAGCCATTTTTGGAAGGAGCTTTTTCAGAATGCAGGGCACGATTCTCAAGAGAAGTACTGCCTACCATCCACAGACAGACGGACAAACAGAGTGGTTAAACTGGAGCTTGGAAACATATTTGAGTTGTTTTGCCTCTGAAACATCGCGGATGTGGGCGAAGTGGTTACCTTGGGCCGAGTATTGGTACAATACCTCGTACCATCCTGCTTCTCAAATGACACATTTCAAGGTGATGTATGACAGAGAGACCCCCCACACCTACTGCACTATGGGAAGGGAAGCACACCAGTTTCGTCAGTGGAGCAGTACTTGGAGGAAAGGGACAAGGTGCTAGAAGAGTTGAAGAAACTTCTGCAGAGGGCACAACAAATTATGAAGAGAAAGGCGGATTCACACAGGAGGGACATGCATTTTGAAGTGGGGGAGAAGGTTTTCCTAAAATTACGACCCTACAGGCAAAAGACAATGGCGAGGAGGAATGAGAAATTGGCATCACGGTACTTCGGCCCCTATGAAATCGTGGGCAAGATTGGGGGCAGTGGCATACCGACTAAAGCTGCGCCCATCAGCTGTCATACACCCAGTTTTTCATCCGTCTCAGTTGAGGAGAGCTATTGGGGAGCATGCAGTGAGTACGGAGTTACCAGAGACACTGATTGAGGAGTTTGGAAATGATATTAGAACCACTTGAGCTACGAGGCGTCAGATTAGATAAATAGGGAGAGAAAGAAGTGCTGATTGGATGGAAAGGTGTTTCCGAGTTCGATGCGGCGTGGGAGCCATTTGAAAGAATGAAGGATCAATTCCCTTTCTTCCACCTTGAGGACAAGGTGAATCTTTGGGAGGGGAGTAATGTTGATGCGGACATCCAACCGTCCATGCCAATCCGAGGAGGAGCTGAAGATCGACGACCGAGATCACTTTGCTTTATTTTCGTTTATTAAGTGTATTTTAATTTAGTTTTACAATTTCCCATTTTACCCTCTTGTTTTATGTAAGCCCAAGGGGCGAATGTGTCTTTTAATTTCTCTTGAGGCCTATATATAGAGGGGCCCTTTTCTTGTATTTGGAGGATGGATTATTGATAATGGAAAATTTTATTTTCGTGTTCATCTCTTAGTGAGTTCAGAAGGATCTCTTTGTGAGTTCCGACTTTCCCAAGATCTCTTTGTGAGTTCTTGAGGAGAGTTTCGCGGATCTCTTTGTGAGTTCTTGAGGAGAGTTTCGTGGATCTCTGTGTGAGTTCCGACATCCATACAATCTCCTTTGAGATCTTGAAGTTTAAGAGCGTGAGGTTAGAAATTCCAAGATTTCCCCAAACTTCTCATCCTCTTCCAAGCTCGGGCTTTTCTTCCCCAAGTTCTCCTTGCCCGCAGGCCCTGTTGGCCCGTCCAGAAATTCACCCGCCGGCCATCCCTTAGGCCGACGCCCCCACCAACCCCCACCTCCCCCTCTCTTCCTCCTTAGAATAAAGAAATTTCTTAATTAGGAGAGGCTCACAATTAATGACAATTCAAATTCAAAATTTGAATTTGAATTAGCATTAATTACTCCTTAAATTCGTCACTCCAATTAAGCCAATAACCATTAATTTAAATCTGAAATTTAATTTCAAATTTAAATTAATTAATCATTTAATCCTCCCAATTAATGACAATTCAAATTCAAAATTTGAATTTGAATTAGCTTTAATTACTCCTTAATTTCAGATTACCATTCTCTCTCCCCAAAATGATTTGGGCTTTAATTAATCTTGCCACCTAGGCAAGTATATGGCATTTACGTTTCACATCAAATGTTACGTCGGCCCAGGAGGGGCCGGCTGGATCTGATCCTGGACCAGTCCGGTTCTACGCCCGGCGGCCCAGAAGCCAGGCAGAACCAGGCAGAGGTGGGGTGGAAGCTTTGGTGGGCCCATGCATGAGTTTAAACACGTTGTTTGGAGGGAAATTTTGAATTAGAAGGGTGTTTAAGGAATTTGTATCCCTCCTTTAGCCTTAATTAGGGAGTAATGATAGAATTAGGTTTTCATCTTGAATTTGAATGAGATTTGAGATCTAGTGTTCTTTTGCTTTGGGCTCTTGGCATTGCCGGCGATTTGGATAGTTGTTCTTCCTCTCGAATTGAAGAACAATTGTATCTTTGCTATTTCACTTCATCTTGTAGTGGAATACAAGTCTTTACTTGAGTTTTTCTCTCAGATTTCTCCGAATTTGTTCTGTTTTCCTGCTGTTTACAGCAGGTTGGTGCTGTTTTCCTGCTATGGACAGCAGTTTTTATGCTGTTTGATCATCGATTTGGGTTAGGGTTGCTTGCGAACTCAAGTATTACTTTAGGGTTACTTGCGAACTCAAGTATTTCCTATCATCTTATTACTTTGATCAAGTAGTGATTGACCTTAAAAAATCCAAAATATTCTTAGGGCAAACTTTTCTCCACCAGTTTTTTATCCTTAGTAATAATAAAGTTAATGGTAGGACCAATTTGGTTAACGTTTAATGAGTTAAGGGACTAAATTAAATACCTGCAAAAATTCTGGGACTAAAATGAATACTCCTTAAAGGTCTAAGGACTATTTTGGATATTTACTGGCTTCTTGTGTATGGTTTATTGAAATTCATATGTTTTTTTTAATTAAAAGCAGACATATTATAATTTATTGTTGTAAATGTAGCTTTTTTGCATGCTGTGAAAAACTTTGGCCTCTTTTTGTTTGACATAATTTGAATTGTAGATAGATACCTAACTTCAATTTCTTTGATGCATTTTTTTCTGAAAATACGATTGATTTTGTTGACATCATTTACTCATATAAGACATGTAGAAACAAAAATTCCTTTTCTTATTATTCGGCGTGACTATTATTATTATTATTTCTATTTTTTATGTTTATATTACAGTGTCAGTGAGTTGCTAATTCCTAATTTTTAAACTCATTGAAACTTTTCCTTGATCAATGAATGCTACAACAAAAAAATGGCTGGAAATCTGTTGCAAAGCTTGCCTTTTTCTTTAATTTCGAACTTGTGTCTTCATGGCTTGAGTTAATCATGAAATGACTGAATCCTGTTTCTTTGCCGCCATTATTTCTTAGCCAATTTTGAATAGTTAATACGAAGTATTCTTTCTTATATATATGTATATTTTCATTTATTCTTTCAAAAATAGCTTTCCTTACAGATTGAAATTCTGGACTCCTGCTTTTAATTTAAGTTTTGAGAATTAAAGCATGTTTATAGTTTATGATTTATGATAAGAGTTCATCTCATAATAGCATACAGGAGCTGTTAAGCAAAAGTGCTTGAATTCATGCAGTTCTAATTCTTGTATTGTTTTTACTGTAAGAATATCTAGAATTTTAAGCCGGAAGATGGTAGCTTACCAAAAAAAAAAAAAACGTAGTATGTTTTATCGCTAAGAATAACTGTTGAATATTAACACTTTACTTTTTGTGACATTTGGATTGTTATGAAGAGATAAGATATATGGTGCCTATTTGATATTTTTTGAGTGTTGATCATTATTGTGCGCACAAAACTCTACCATTTGAAAGAAAATTAAGATTGCAACCTTTATGAAGTAAATATTAACCTTATTTACCGGTGAAACAATTTTGAAGCCTTTTAGATAGTAGGAATGAGTTGTTGCTATGGATACGTGTTAATCCCATAAGCAAGGATTAGATGGAAAGGAATGTACTGTATTAGAGGTTATCATCAATTGTGGGAATATAATGACGTAGTAAAAATATATTGATGTTATTTTACCAATAATAATATAGTGGTGAAAAACATAATGTTATTTGCTAGGATTAATGTAAAAAGATGTTGATAAGATAAAGATAGTTATAAAATAATGGCTAGCCAATGATGACATGGTTACTAAGTGTTCAAAATTTGTTAACTAGTTTAGGCTAATTGGAAAAGGCAGTGAGAAATGATTCCAAAACTTGCCTAAATATTTTGGATTGGACAACAGTACTGATTACTTTTTTGTTTTGCCTTTTTTCTTATAAGCATTTTGTTAGGCGGGCCCCTCCGGTCCTTACTTACTCTAGGCGGGCCCCACATGGAGTTAATTCAAGGGTTGGAGGGAAAATTTGAATGGAAAGGGGGGGGGGGGGGGGGAAATTTGAATAGAAGGGCTGTTTAGAGATTTTGTATGGGGATGAGAGTTAAAGAGGGGGAAAGGGGGAATTAGGTCCTCATCTTGAATTTGAATGAAAAGTTTGAGATCTCATTGTGTGCTTGGGCTCTAGGGTTTGCTAGAGACTTGTGGAGAGTTGTTCTTCCTCTCGAATCGAAGGACGTTGTATCTTTCTTTGTTTTCTTGCATCTACTAGTGGAAACCTTGTTTTCTTTTCCTTATTTTTCTCTGTTTGGGTGCATTTCCTGCTGCGGAGCTGCTGTAAAACTGCTGGGACAGCAGTTTTGCTCACTGTTTTGGGCTGATTTTGACTAGGGTTGCTTGCGAACTCAAGTATTACCTTAGGGTTACTTGCGAACTCAAGTATTTCCTATCAAATTGGTATCAGAGCATTGTCTTGGGACTGTTGGAGGCGGAAATCTGAAAATTTCAGCATTTTTTCTTTCCTCCTCAAGAAGTTCTTCTTGTAAAACCGTGGAAGGAAGATGGCCGGAAAGAAGGTTGATGCACTGGAGGGAGAAATAGGCCAACTGAAGGCTGATTTAGAGGAAAGAACCATTGATTTTCACAACCAATTCGCTTCCATTCATGAAAAGATGGAGGGGAGGTTCACTGCTTTGGAGAATATGATGAAGAAGATGCTTGAAGACAAACAAAATCCGGCGACATCGGAAACAAGGGAGGCCACAGGCGGCCATTCAAGAGGAGGAATTCCGAACCCATTAA
>JACXSL010001204.1:0-59075 GCA_019514585.1 Dendrobium officinale
GATGAGAAGGAACATTACAAACTTGATTTTTCTTGCTACAAGACTCCTCCTCAACCACCTCTCGGCCACCACCCATTTCCAGACTTCTATCCGACGTCGGATTTCCACCCGTCGCCAGACTTTCGTCGGACTTCTACACGATGTTGAACTTTTGTCCATCGTCGGACTTCTACCAGTCATTAGGCTTTTGTTATAATTTTACCCGACTGCAGTCCTTCCGGCCTTCATCACTAGATAACAGTCATTCTGACCTCCGTCGCCAGCCGACTACAGTCATTCTGACCACCGTCACCCGAATACGATATTTTCGACATCTGTTGTCTGTTGAGTATGGTTCTGCCAACTCAACAAATATGTCAATAATCATTCTTTCAATTCCTGCCATGTATGCACTCTATATGATGTATATTTGCTACATCAGCCCAAAGCCTTCCCCCCAAGGAAGGGCCTCATTTGTAATCAATTGCAAATAGTAGTAGATTCATTCAAACTGGATCAGGCTCCGTGATTTTTTCTCTTTTCTAGGGTTATTACATAAAAACTATTGTGTCTTTTATAAATGCTACACCATCTCTTTCATCTGTTTGTGTGCTAGATCTTCGTACAATGCTAATTAAGATGTTAAACTTTATACTTATCTATCGCTGCGAATATTTTAGGATACAACACAGGTAAAAAAGGACAATGGATTAAAGAGATCATATTCAAATGGGTCATGCGATTCTCATGCATATTTAATCAATTTTATCATCATTAATTTTTTAAATATATTTTAAACATACATTATCAATCAAGATTTATAATATATTTATCTCAAAATAAATTTAATATCCATCAAATTATCTTGATGAAATTTACGTATTTTTTTGTTAGATATCATCACATCATTAAAAAATACTATTGAGATTTTGATACGTAAAATCAACCATGCAAATAAAAAAAAAAAAAAAAAACTTTATTTAACAATCTTCTGCTTTTGCTGGCAGTATTCTCTATCATCCAAGACCATGATAATTTAGATTCCACTCACATATCTATTAACTATTATTTAAGATTTCAGTCATCCGACATATGACTCAGAATTACGCTCATAGGACATCCGTACTGCATCCATTTAGCAGAATAATAATATTCAAAGGCCTGCAGCGGAAAATTCAAAAAGAATAGGTCCCCGCTAATTTGAACTCCATTATTATGAGTTGCAATCAAGGGTCTTTTTTTTTTTAGAAAAATTGTTGGGAGTCTTGGGACTTGCGTAAATTTTATTAAATGAAAAGAAAAAAAACACAGCCCAAAAGAGGCCAAAACAAAATATTACAAAGCTTTAATCACCAGAATAAAACCAGATTACAAAACAACCTCAAAAAGATAAAATAACCCAAAATTTAATCATTATGTAAGTAGGGAAAATTAGTAGTACCTACAGACAATAAAGCTTAATATATTTGCTTAGTTAATATACTTGTATTATGTAATGAGGTGGTACTATATAGGGGTGTCAATTTTTGACACGACACGAAAACCCGACCCGGACCTGACCCGATTTCAAAACGGGTCGGGTTCGGGTTCCAGAAATCGACCCGTTTCAAAAACGGGTCGGGTTCGGGTTGACCCGGCGGGTTGCCGGGTCAACCCGCCAACCCGTTTAATTCAAAAAATTTTGAAATCCCGCCATCTGCCCGCTGCCCCTGCCCCGCTGCCCGCCCGCTGCGCGCTGCCACGCGTGACGCGCCGCTGCCCCGCTGCCCCCGCCGCGTGTGCCCGCGTGCCGCGCGCTGCCCCGCTGCCCCGCTGCCCCCGCCCCCCGCCGCGTGCCGCTCGCGCTGCCGCCGCGCGCTGCCGCCGACGCCTGCTGCCCGCGCGCTGCTGCTGCTGCCGTCGCGGTTTCGGGTCGTGTCGGGTCAACCCGGCAACCCGCCGGGTCGGGTCCGGGTTCGGATTTTCGACCCGTTTCTCTACCCGGGTAGGGTTAGGGTTGACCCGTTTTCCACCCGGGTCAGTTCGGGTTCGACCCGAACCCGACCCGTGACCCGAAATTGACACCCCTAGTACTATATGATTCGCTCTCTGCTATAGGAGCATTTTTGTATTATATATAAATGAAAATTAATATATATATATATATATATATATATATATATATATATATATATATATATATATATATATATATGGTATCCATCCTGCAAGAAAGATATACAATTTTATTTCCTTCTCTCTCTACATACTTCATCTTCTTGTTTCATTCTTGATTATGAACTCTCTACATGGTATCAGAACAGGTTTGATTGTTCTCGGCTCCATGGTGCACTCGGCTATGTCTCAGCTAGGCGAACATGTAGATTAAGGCGATCCTGCCGAACGGTTCATTCCATCGACTCTGAAGTTTGTTGTTTCTGGAGATCTCATATCATTAAAATACTTTGCGCCAATGATTTTGAGAAGTTTCTTGATCCCAACTTTTATCCCCCCGCATAGTTCTCACAGCAACCTGATGGATCTACCAGTTTAAATTCTCTTTATACTCAAGGGTGTCTTACTGATCAAAATCTTGTCGCTACTCTATGTTCAACCATCTCTTCGACGGTGCAACCTTATATTGTGAATCTTTAGACTACATCTGCTATCTAGCTCACGCTAGAAACCTAGTTTCAATTGACAAATCGCTCCAAAGTCTTTCAACTTAAAAATGAACTTCACAATATTTCTCTTAAGAATTCCACCATGACACAATACCTCACTAAAATCAAATCGTTAGTCGATCAAATCCCCGCTGTCGAGTCGAACTTAGATTCCGAAAATATAATTTTTTATATCCTTAATAGGCTTACCAGCTCCTATCAGTCGTTCAAAATGACCATCCGCACCTTGCTAACACCTATCAGTTTAGATAATTTGTATTCTTTACTTCTAAGTGAAGAGATCAGCATCGCTGCGGATGCTGCTTGCAATACTTTTTCCAGCAATCCGACTCTAGCGCTCTTCTCTTACAGGGGATTCAAGCATTGGAATAGAGGTCATCAGTCTCAAAATCCTCCCAACACAAATCACACATCCTCATCCTTTCTCACAGTATGTAAAATCTGTTACAAGAAGGGTCATTCTGCTCCAAATTATTGGCATCATTTAAACCCACAGTATGTTTCGCAATCTGAGACTACTTCAACCAAAGCCTTGGTGGCTAGTGCTAATACTTCCTCCATAAACTAGTATTTTGACTCGGGCGCATCCTCTCATCTCACAAACTCTCTTGATAATTTCTCCATCTCTACTCCCTATCAAGGACTTGATAGCGTCATTTTTGTAGAAACTCTTGTATGGAAGTAGGAGTTTCAAGAACTCATCTGAGGAAGACAATGAACAGTAAATCAAATATATTTTGTATTTCTTGGTTGTCCTACGGTACAGACTAATACCTATATATACTAATATAATAAGATAACTTTACACGTGTACATCTCTAATAGGTTTACAAGATTAATAAGTTGTTAACGAGATAAGCTGAGCTGTTCTAACAATTTTCGGGGACAGGAGATCCATTAGTATCACTCATTCAGGGGCGAGGCTACTATCGACCCCCTATCGTAAGCTTAATTGCACTCAAATTTTCCACACACCCTCGCTTCATTTTAATCTGATATCTATTTATAAACTCATCAAAGATAATAATATCTCTATTATTTTTTATCCATTTGGCTTTACTTTCAAGGATCTGAAGGCTCACCATGTTCTTCTTCAAGGACCCTATAAAGACTGTTTATATCTTCTTTGAACAAGCTCCTCCCTTTCCCCAACTCGAGCATTCATTGCTACTAGAATCAGATCTACTCCATGGCAGAATAGGTTGGGCCATCTATATAGGAGAGTTCTCAATCTTATATCTTCCTGTAATCCGCAACTTAATATTGATGTGTATTCTTTTTCTTGTAATTCTTGTAATGAGTCCAAAGGCCATATGCTCGTGTTGTCCTGTCACTGGCTATAAATACTACGTCATTTTTATCGATGATTTCTCATGGTTTACGTGGTTATATCCAATGCGCCATAAATCTGAGGTTGCCAATATATTTATCACATTTAAAACTCAAATCGGAAAATATACTTCACATTGTTGACCTTATTTTATTTTAGTTTGCTCTCGATGGTTTTCGAGTTATTTAATTGAACCTCGTCGAGCCTAAATGGAGCTCGAGTCGACTCGACTCGAGTCGAATTTAACTCGACCTGACGCCGGAGCTCTTGTTAATTTTTGCTAATGATGTTATTAGCTTGTTAATAATTGTTCTTTTCTTTTATTCCTTGGCTAATAAGCTGTGATGTATAAATAAGTCTTGAAGGCATTAATAAATCAGATTTTGGAGTTGTCTTTACTTTGTGTCTATTTGTCCTGTATCCTGAGACGTCTCAGGTGGTGGTGTCATAGTTCGTAGAAAGAAGAGTTTTCTCCCTCGAAGGGAACTCTTTTCCAGTGGAGCGGCGTAAAGTGGTATCAGAGCTCAGAAATCATGCCGCCTCGTCGTAATGTACAGCGTCCCGTACTAGAGGTGGTGATAGAGGATCTGCAACGCGAGATCGCCCAGCTCCAAGAAAGATTGGCTAGATTTGAACAAAGAGGAAGGCAAGAAGAGGTGGAGGAAGTCAATCCGTTCCATCAAGAAGTATCAAGCGAGGATGAGTCGGGAGGCTTGTTACAAAGGCGTCGAAGAACGGCACCGCCAGATTGCGGAATCAAAATGGAACTCCCTGAATTTGAAGGCCGAATGGATCCCGATGAATTTTTTAATTGGCTGCATACAGTTGAGAGGATTCTTGAGTTCAAGGAAGTGCCGGCGGACCGAATCGTCAAATTAATAGCCATCAAACTGAAAAAGAATGCATCTCTATGGTGGGAGAACTTGAAACGAATTCGTAACCGGGAAGGTCGAAGCAAGATAGTTACATGGGCCAAGATGAAGAGAGAGCTACAACGGAAATATATTCCAGATCAATACCGACAAGACTTGTTCTTGAAACTGTCACAACTGCAGCAGCATTCCTTGACAGTTGAAGAATATGTAGCTGCCTTCGAACAGCTCTCACTGAAATGCGACTTGGTGGAGGCGGAGGAAAATACTATAGCCAGATTCTTGGGGGGACTGCAACCCGCCATCGCTCATGTCGTTCAATTACAACCTTATTGGTCGCTGCAAGATGTCATTAATCTATCTATTAAGGTGGAGAGACAACAACTTAGAAGCAAGACGTTCACCAGGGTGTCTAGTAAAGAAGTTGTTGAAGACCGTTTTCCATTGCCAGCCAAAGAAAATAGATCCGCTGGCAGTAGCCAACGAGTTCCCGAAGAAATCGGTTTACGTCCGGGTCCAAGGAACCAGACGCAGAACCAATATCCTCCAAGAAAATGTTTTAAATGCCAAGGAATTGGGCACATAGCCTCCAACTGCCCAAACAGGAGGGTAATTACCTATATCGAAGAACCTGAATCGGAGGAGCAGTCTGAGGTTGAGCAGAAAAATAATGAAGACTTTGGGGAGACCATTCTTCAGGCTGATGACGGAAATCTGCTCGTCTTACGACAAGTTCTTAATGCTGATAAAGAAGAATCTTGGCTGCGACATAGCCTCTTTAAAACTCGTTGCACCGTGCAAGAACGAGTCTGTCAAGTTATTATAGATAGTGGAAGCTGTGAAAATGTGGTGGCAGAAGACATGGTAGACAAGCTCCGCCTGATCACCACCAATCATCCGAAGCCTTACCAATTATCTTGGATTAAAAAAAATAATGAAGTGCGGGTGACAAAACAGTGCCTGGTGTCATTTTCAATTGGGACATTTCAAGAACAAGTATTGTGCGACGTAGTACCGATGGATGCTTGTCATTTACTCTTAGGCCGCCCTTGGCAATATGATCGCAATACTATCCACAATGGAGCTGCTAATACCTATTCCTTCATTCATCAAGGGCAAAGAATTACCTTGGTTCCTATGAAGACGGATGGAAACGAATGTCGAAACACTACTACAGCAAGGTTGTTGACTCATTCTGTTTTCTTGACTGAATTGCGAGAAGCTCAGGAAGGCATGGTATTAATAGTTCTTGAGTCCAATATTGAGCATTATCATATTCCGGAGGAAGTTATGCCTTTGCTACAAGAGTATGCGGACATTTTGACCCCTGAATTGCCACCTGGATTGCCACCAGTGCGTGATATACATCACCATATAGACTTAGTTCCTGGAGCGGTTTTGCCAAACAAACCTGCTTACAGAATGCGTCCTGAGGAACACCTGCAGCTTCAACAGCAAATTGAAGAACTCATGGCCAAAGGCTTTGTGAGGGACAGCGTTAGCCCGTGCGCTGTTCCTGCCCTTCTAGTTCCAAAAAAAGATGGCTCCTACAGAATGTGCATTGACAGCAGATCAATCAACAGAATTACCATAAAGTACAGGTTTCCCATTCCACGTATTGATGATTTATTCGATCAATTACATGGGGCATCTGTTTTTTCTAAGCTGGACTTACGGAGTGGTTATTATCAAATTCGCTTACGTCCGGGGGATGAATGGAAGACCGCCTTCAAAACCCGGGACGGTCTGTATGAGTGGACTGTTATGCCATTTGGGCTGTCAAATGCCCCAAGCACTTTTATGAGGCTCATGACCCAAGTTCTACAACCATTTTTATGTAAATTTGTCGTCGTTTACTTCGACGATATCTTAATCTATAGCAAAACTGTGGAAGAACATCTTCAGCATTTACGCCAAGTTTTGAATACCCTACGAGTACAACAGCTTTTCGCTAATCCGACTAAATGCCAGTACCTGACAAGCAAAGTAAATTTCTTGGGATTTATTATATCTGCAGCGGGAATAGAAGCTGATTCCTCCAAAGTAGAAGCCATTTGTCAATGGCCTATGCCTCGGTCCCTCACGGACATCAGACGATTTCATGGCCTTGCGTCGTTCTATCGACGATTCATTAAGGATTTCAGTTCGGTAGCAATGCCGCTCACAGAAATCTTAAAATCTCCTCAATTCTATTGGAATGAAGCGGCTCAAGACAGTTTTGATCAGCTCAAACAGAGGATTTCTAATGCCCCGGTATTGGCCCTACCAAATTTTCAACAAGTTTTCCAAGTTGAATGCGATGCTTCGAACGTGGGAATAGGAGCCGTTTTGAGTCAGGCTGGTCACCCCGTAGCGTTTTTCAGCGAAAAACTTAACAGTGCTAGGCGCAAGTATTCAACTTATGATAAAGAATTCTACGCCATAGTCCGAGCACTACGCCATTGGGAGCACTATTTGTTGTCGAACGAATTCGTATTATATTCAGACCACGAGGCGCTCCGTTTTCTTAATTCCCAAAACAAATTAACGGGGCGTCGTGCGGCTTGGGTCGAATACCTTGCTGCCTTTCATTATGTTCTTCATCATCAATCGGGTAAGAATAATCAAGTGGCCGACGCACTTAGTCGGAGGCATTTGCTGCTTCAAACCATGCAAAGTCAAGTAGTGGGCTTTGAAATATTACAAGAGTCTTATGAAACGGACCCTGACTTCAAAGAAATCTGGCAACAGTGTAAACATAGCTCATTCCGTTTGTATCACATAGAAAAAGACCATCTGTTTTTAGGAAACAGATTGTGTATTCCTCAGGGGTCCATTCGTTTAAGCATACTAGATGAATGTCACAAGGGGGGCATGGCAGGACACTTTGGGCGAGACAAGACTCTTCTCCTAGTCAGAGAACACTTCTTTTGGCCAGGACTCAGCAAAGATGTGGCCAAATACATTAAGCAATGCAGGATTTGTAAATTGGCAAAGATGCAGGATCAACGAACGGGTTTATACACACCACTTCCAGTACCCGAAGCCCCGTGGATAGACATTAGCATTGATTTTGTCCTTGGCCTCCCACGTACGCAGCGACACAAAGACTCAATCATGGTTGTAGTTGATCGTTTTTCGAAGATGGCACATTTTGTGCCTTGTTGCAAGACATTAGATGCCACTCATGTGGCTGACTTATATTTCAGAGAAATCGTTAAACTCCATGGTATTCCCCGGACAATAACATCTGACAGGGATGTAAAATTTCTCAGTCATTTTTGGAGGACCCTATGGGGAAAGTTAGGAACGAGGTTGCAGTTCTCATCCACAGCTCATCCTCAAACTGACGGTCAGACTGAGACCGTGAATCGTAGCCTGGGAAATCTCCTCAGGTGTTTCGTGGGAAAAAATATTAGGCAATGGGATCTAATCCTACCCCAGGCCGAGTTTGCTTTCAACAGATCTACGAATCAGTCAACCAAGAAGAGTCCATTTGAGGTGGTATACGGTATTAACCCTCTTTCACCAATTGATTTGATTCCACAGGTACCATCAACTGCTTATAGCCAAGATGGTGAGCAACGGAGCAAGGATATCCAGCAATTGCATAAGCAAGTGCAAGACCTGATCAAAAAAAGCAATTCCAAATACAAAGCGCAAGCAGACAAGTCTCGCCGAGTTCAACGCTTCGAGGAGGGAGATCTTGTTTGGATACGTCTACGGAAAGAGCGTATGCCTCACCGCACCTTCAGCAAACTACGACCAAAAGCAGATGGCCCTTTCCGTGTAATAAAACGCATTAACGACAATGCTTACCAAATTGATCTACCTGGCGACTACAATATCTCCGCTACCTTTAATGTCGCCGATCTAAGTCCCTATTATGAGCCTGACGTCCCTCCTACCACAGGAGAATGACGCCGGAGCTCTTGTTAATTTTTGCTAATGATGTTATTAGCTTGTTAATAATTGTTCTTTTCTTTTATTCCTTGGCTAATAAGCTGTGATGTATAAATAAGTCTTGAAGGCATTAATAAATCAGATTTTGGAGTTGTCTTTACTTTGTGTCTATTTGTCCTGTATCCTGAGACGTCTCAGGTGGTGGTGTCATAGTTCGTAGAAAGAAGAGTTTTCTCCCTCGAAGGGAACTCTTTTCCAGTGGAGCGGCGTAACGACCAAGTTTAATTAACCTCGATCAGTGCATATCGCCCCGTCGGGCCCAATTTGATTTCAATTGATATTATTTTGGATTTAATTTCATATCGCCCCGTCCGTGCTAAATCTATTTAAGAAAAAAAAAACAAAGAGGTTTAATAAAATTAGACACGAGCTTTATCATATTGGAGAGTAATTTCCAATGCATTCTCTGCAATCTTTAAGTATGTATAGAGGAACTTTTATTTTAAATATACAAACTGGAGGATAAATATATAGCATTTAATATTATGACATTATTTTCCTTCACCATTAATTGCATCACATGTTTTGTAAGAGATAAATTTATTGTCGAAATCAAATAATTTTTATAGCTCAGAAAAAATAATGTAGTTCTATTTTTAATTTTATCTTTATCTTTATTTTTTTAAATAATAAAGCTCTTTTACTCTACTGCAGTTAAAAATCGAATGTTGTCCTTTCCTCGAATCAAATGATAAAAAAAGCATAACAAGAGATACAAATCTGTCGTCTTAATTCGTGTGGTAGTGTTTTTTTTTTTTGGGACATTTAGGCCATTTAAGGCAAACTCACACACACAACGCATACACATGGACTCGAACCTTGGACCTCTTAGTTTGAAGCCTAAGCTCTCAACCAATAGGCCAAGGGGAGTTGTGGCGTGTGGTAGTATCAAGTGATCGCATGATAATCCTGAAATTTTTTATATATCAAATATGTTATTTATTTATAACATTTGATAATAATTACTATCTCTGATATTCATACATACATTTTTGTTCTTATATCATCTAGGAGAGAAAATTAATATTATGAGTCTTCACTCACTTCTGACTTTATATAAGGAATGCTAGCTACCGTCAATCCCTTCCAAAATAGAATTGAGAATGCTTTCAACAAATTTTAACTAATTTTGCAATTCTAAAATAACTTATTGAATGAATGTGCATGCATGAAGGGTCATATTTTATTTTTCACTGGCATTGAAGGTTGATACGTTATCACAAAATTATCTTGATTGGGCACGAATCTCGAGGTAAAATCATTTCAGAAACTTCAAAAATGAATTTCGGGAGCATATGAACTCCGATTTCAGCGAGCTTACAGTCAAACTGAGCGTCTCGGAAATACAAACCCAACGACACCAAGATCAACCCAAACCGAGCCCAAATGAGTCCGAATCA
Organism: Dendrobium officinale; assembly: GCA_019514585.1. Classification (NCBI taxonomy): domain Eukaryota; kingdom Viridiplantae; phylum Streptophyta; class Magnoliopsida; order Asparagales; family Orchidaceae; genus Dendrobium; species Dendrobium officinale. Next base: position 10,187 of record JACXSL010001204.1, read on the forward strand.
AGGGCTCAAAGCATTGTTAGAAGGTTCAAATCGCAATTTGAGTTACCAAACGGTCTCCGATTTTGACGAGCTTATACTCGAATCGAACGGCTCGACGAGACGAATCCAACGAGCTTAAGATCATTGAATTCCGACATCATTAAGGCCTTCAAATGACCAACGAACGGTCCATGATCAAAGGATTCGATATCGGCCGTCCATTCAAACCACTCCCAATTAGCCCTTGGTCTCACGCCTATTTACGGGCTATGCCACTCCAGAAAAACTATAAATATAGCCCTCATTCAACACCAAGGGGACTCAAGTGAAGAGAGAGAAGAAGAAGATGAGAAAGGGGAAAAGGAGATTCCTCACCTCCTCGACCACCGCCGGAGCTCTTCCTGCCGCCTGAGGACGCCGGAACTCTGCCAGATTTTCGGTAAACGCAGGTAATTTGCAGAATTTTGTAAACTTCTTGGGAGAAACAAATTGTATTCGGATTATCCCAACTTGTGGGACGAATCCGCCATTTGTAATCTACAAAAACACTAGTGGAACTTTGCAACTGGGCGAGGCCCCGTGGTTTTTTCCCTCTTTTGGGTTTTCCACGTAAAACCTTGGTGTTCATTTTCTCTTTTATGTTTGTGTGCGGAATACTCGTGCAACGCTAAAACGAATATTTCCTAACTCTACTGCCGCGTATATTCTAGCACGCAAAAAAGGTGATGATGGATTTTTTTTTTTTAAACAAAACCAAATATATTAAAAAAAAGGAACAGAATCGGTTACAACAGCCAAAGATCAAAACCAAAAAAGAAAAGTAAGAAAATAAAATACAATGAAAAGCGAGCTCAGTATAAGACGGCCGATGCTCACAGCACCCAAGAAGCCTCGCACAGACCATCCAAAAGGAGATAGTACCATCTGAAGGACCCACCTCTAATAAACTGCACCAATGGTTGCCACCAGCGAGACAAATGGGATGCGAGCCCCAGCCACATCATTGCCCTAATAACCATCGCATCGCCAATCGCAAAGCCAAACCACGTAAAATTATAAAATACACAGCAAATAGACAATGATGGATAGAATTGTATAAATCACAATATAAACTATAAATATTCACACCTCAAGGAGCAATTATTAGGTACAGAGTGCGGACGGGGAGAACCGTCCGCACAGACACAGTGTACCAAGCGGTACCCAGTGGCACGGAGTGGTACCACTGGGTACCGCTTGGTACACTGTGTCTGTGCGGACGGTTCTCACCCGTCCGCACTCCACACCTAATAATTTTTCCACCTCAAGGGCTTGCATCTTCCTTTTTTTTTTTAATTAAAACAAATACATTAATAAATCATTCAGTATATTTTCTCATAATGATTTGTAGTGAACTAAATATTATTAAATTTATCCAATACTTCCTCAAAACATGAAAGTCATATGTTATTGTTATGAATGTTTGTTTGTTGTTTTTTTTTTATTAATAACACAATATATATATATACACACACACACGCACACACACACGTATGCTATTTGTTTTATGTTTAAATAAATAAGAAACTAAAAAAATTACCTTTTCTAATTTCTATGTCTTCAATCAATTAAAAAATAAATGCAATAATCAACTTCACAATTATACCATTGTTTATTTATCCTTCAACTCAATCAAGTTCAGCATAATCTGTAGGAGAGTAAGGTAAAAATCAGTCTTTAAGAAAGCCTTTCTTCATCCTTGGATTGCAGCCCATATTTTTACACAACTGATCATTATTCCAAATATGAATAGTAGAGATACAATATCCTCTATATCTGCTGCCTGAATATTTCTTCACATGCTTCTCCCACTCCATCACATTCTTCTTCATGGATCTTTTGCATGGCAAATGATCTTTTGTTATTAACAAATTAATTTTTTGTACTAAAAAACTCCTTTAATTAAGAGGAAGTAATCGAGTTCGATTGAAAATGTTTCACTATATTTTGGAGTGAGAAATGAGTTTTTGAATTAGAGATGATCTTAGAAAGCATAAAAAATTAGCTATTCCAAATGAAGTCTAAATTTACATTCAACTTATAATAAAATTTATTTTTGAAAATAATTTTGTGAAAGATTATGAAATGTAACAAAAAAAAACTTCATTTTTTTTTTGTATATAAACTGAATAAAAAAGAGTGACTTTTTGATTAAAATGAATTCTTTTCCTCCTATGTTGCTCTCAATTAATATTGCATCATCATCAATATATAGCAATATAACGCAAATACTATATGCTAAAACTTAGTTAAGCTTTCAACTAAAAATAATAAATTATCTCACCAAATGAATTGTTAATTAATTATCATTAATATTAGCACATTCTACAATAATATCTAATATTGATTTAAGAAATCCAACGTCGGTGACTAATTTTCCTTTCATCAACTAATCAGCCACTAAGGTATCCATATTACTATAATTCATTGAATAAATCACTTTGCTTTCAAAGACCTCAAGACCTTTCTCTATATATAGAAAATATTGTGATATATAGAAGTCCGCTAAATCATCCAATACAAAGGATAACAAAATCCATGACATGAATCTGCAATGGTAGGTTGAATAAGAAGCTTGGATTTACCTTATTATTTTGTAACATGCTAATATGAAAATTTATGTATCTCAAGACGTTTACTTCCACCATGAAGGATATTTTCTACAATTTAAGTCTACTGTTTTGTGTTATAGCATTTACTAATTACCATAAAGAGTATCCTTGATAATATGCAACCCACATTGGTGAAATCATTTCAACTAAAATTCTCATATAGCATATGAAATACTCTTAACTTAACATTATGCGCAATGATTTTCGTTCAATATTACAATGATAAATTTTTCTACCTAACGTATTAAATATTTCATTATTCATTTATTTTTTGTTGAATAATGGTACACATTCCTATGAAATTGCTATGACCAATGTAAATAAATATGGCCTTTATTCCTATTCAAACTTTGATACAAAAATACTCCAACATCAAATTTAGCTCTTTTGTAAACTAAGACATCTTATATTGCTTTGAATACATTTTGCATTTAATCATTGGCTTTTTAATTTCCATTAATTGTTTGGCAATCAAATTCTCATAACCTTTGGGAATTAATCAGTCAAGATTAACAAATCTTATCAGGAACAGTGGGATCAAAATTATTATTAAGAACTTAAATTTCTTCTAATTTAATTTGTATTGCACTAAGTGATCCCTCCTTTGCAATTTGATCATCAATTTTTGTTTTTGTTTTTTTGGGGCCATCAAATCATTTATCTTCCTATTTTTTATTGATTAAAAAACCTTTTATATTCATTTTTTAATAAAATTAAAATAAAATGTTTCATATTTTAAGCATCAAAAACTCAAAATATAGCTGCTTTTCCACCATAGAGATATATATACTAAGCCCCATTATTATTAAGGTAAAGGTCATAATCAGTAATTGCCTATATATAAAACAAATTTTTATCTTATTTTTTATTATTTAATTTAATTTTTTGGACGCACCAAAGAGGCTAATAAAAAAATTACAAAAGCGCTCGAAGACATCAATTTGCATGGCCTGGGAAGGTTTTATGGTAATAAGTTACTTATTTGCTGAAAGAGAAATCTAAAGTCAAAAAATAAGATATAGTACAGTGAAGATGTTTTGAGCTATTTGATTGAACGAATGATCACTAGCTTGGACTATTTTTTATTTTTTAAAAACAGCTTTTTTTATAAATTTTTTTGAGTTAGAAATTTTGTAATAAAAATCTACTTTAGAAAATATCAAAATAATAAGAAAGCTATCTCAAACGAAATCTTATTTAGTATAAAACTTCGCCGATTGGTGGTGGCGATTGGGGGGAGGTGACAAACAAGGTGGGGCTACAGCGGACTTGGGCTGGTGGTGGTCCACAGCGGTTGTTAGTGGTGGATGTCGTTAGCACACAATTATTTGATGTAGCAATCCATTTAAATTTAACAATTTTGAAATTCATCAAAAATGAACTAAAAGCTTAATTTCAAATCCATATCTTAATTACTTTGTATTTGATTTACTTTACATTTAAATGTACTACAAACAAATAAGCAAACAACACATAAATCTATTTAGCTTATGTAAATATATAATAAATTATCATATATGTCTTGTGCAGCTCATCATGATCTGTTGAGTAATCTTTGACTAAAAATTAAGAGATTTTAGCTTCAAAATCTATGATAGTTTTTCTTTAATGGGCTCAAAAGTAAAATAAAAAAAAAAACATCCATATCTTTATAATTATTTATAATTAACGCATTTATTTGCCCTATAAAAGGTTGCTTAAACAAAACCCACAAAACCTATCAACTAACCTAATGGAGTCGAAGCAGGTGGGTGTTGTGGGTGCAGGTATTAGCGGTCTAGTCACATGCAAGTACCTTCTCCAAAAAGGTTTTCAGCCGGTGGTCTTCGAGGCCGGCCGGTCCATCGGTGGAGTGTGGGCGAGCCCACTCGGTTCGACCCGGTTACAGACCCCAGCCGAACTTTACCAGTTCACCGACTTCCCGTGGCCGGAATCGGTGACCGGGGCGCCCAACCACAAGCAAGTGATGGAGTATTTGGAAGCTTATGCTCGCCGGTTTGACGTTATAAGGCATGTGAGGTTTGGGGAGAAGGTGGTGGGTCTGGAGTATGTTGGACCGGACCAGGAGGAGATGGATGCATGGGATTTGTGGGGTGGAACCGGTGATGGGTTCGCCGGAGCTGGGCGTGGAGTCTGGCATGTCACCGTGGAGAAGGAAGATGGGGCTAAGGAGGTAATTTTAACTCAAAGTAGGATTTAGTAAAGGACAAAAAATTATAATATTAAAAAGCGGCTAAAAGACTAAAATAAATCTTAAAATTCTTTGATTTACTTTTGCACGTATCTCAAAGTAGATTAAAAATTTTTGTTATGATTATAATTTTTATAGTATATTATGAATCTTTATTAAATTGGCCAGTAAAAATTTTTATTTTAGAATATATTGATCCAAGCTTAGCAATTATGATTTAAAAATTTGTAATTTATTTTGAGATGAATAATAAAAATATTTTTAATTTTTTGTATATATTCTAATTAAACTTCTCATGTTAATCAAGATTTAGTAATTTTTGATGTGAAAACTATTAGATTTTGATAAATTTTGATAACTATTTGGTTATTTATATAAAAATATTTTTCAATGAATTTAAAATATTAAATATATTTTAAAATAAATGTAATATATAAATAAATAATTAATATTTATATAAAATTCGTCATTAATAAATTCTAAATAATTTACAAGAAACGAACAATTTAAAAGTAAATTCTGCAGCTCTGCTAACGCTATGATTGATTAATTTGAAATTTAATTGATAATTTAAAAAAATAATTTGATAAGATATTTATTTATTTATTTCAACGTCAAATGTGACACAAAGGAAAACAAAGCTTTGACGTATTTGGATGCAAATCATCCCTTGGTTAAAGATGTGTGTATGAATTTGACTTAAATGACCTAAATGTTCCAAAAACAAAACAAAAAATAAGATTAGGGCTCAACTCGCCTTCATCTCTTAGTTGGAAGTTTTGACTACCAAATAAGAGGTCTTGGGTTCAAGTCGTAATTGTCTGTTGTGTGTGAGTTTGATTTAATTAGCCTAAATATCCCCCCAAAAAATAAGGAATAGGCACACAACTAATCTTGGTTTGTTGGTTTTGGAGCTTTCTCGATCAACCAAGAGGTTTTGGGTTCGAGTCTTGCATATGTGATGTATCGATTTGTCCTATTTTGTGTAAATGTCACAATTAGCTTATTTTAAAATGAGAATTCTTTTTTTTTTTTTAGAAAGAAATTAAAACTCTTTTGAAAATTAATTTTAAATATTTGTTTAAAAAAGTTTTTTTTACAATTAGATGATTATGAAAAGAAAAATTATAGTTATATAAATATTAAAAAAATCTACAATAGAGATTTTGCATCATTAATTTCTTTTGTTTATGTGATCATCAATGATTTGATCACTTTAATTTTCGTGATATTTTTATTCTTTTAATCTCTTAATTGATCTTATAACATATTTTTTATTAATGATTGCATGAATTGAAGTGCTAAATAATTTGTTTCTCTTAATTTAATTCTTACTAACATAATAATAATATAATAAAATAAATAATCTTGATATTTATACTACTGCAAATTAACAATACCTTCCCTATCATAGGAGCATGTTATGGACTTTGTGGTCCTTTGCTTAGGAAGATTTAGTGGCCTCCCAAAAATACCTAGCTTCTCTGAGAATAAAGGTCCTGAGGCCTTTAATGGTAAGGTAATTCACTCCATGGACTTAGCCAAAATGGGAAGCAGTGTTGGAGCTGAATTTGTCAAAGGGAAGCGTATCATTGTCATCGGTTTTCTTAAATCAGCTCTTGATGTCGCTGCAGAATGTGCTGATATCAATGGTATGATCATTATCCTTATTGTTATTATTATGATGGTTAGAATACAATCATGTGTCATCAACTACTCATTCTTCCATATATATAATTGAACATCAAGTACTGTGTATTTTTAGAAATTATTACGTGCATATATGTGCGTGCTATAACAGGAGTACGTAGTTGTATTCTTACAATATATTTCAATCAAATGGCATATATAGTGAGCACAAAGCAATATATATTATTGTACACCAATATAATCAAGCATACAACTATAAACTTTGATTCTTTGCATGACAGATTTCTTACTTTTTTCTAAAACAGGTTTTTGTACATAGTTTTTTAGTTCAAAATTTTTATATTAAAATGCTACTTTAAAAAGGAATAAGAATGTTGTCCCAAATGAAGCTTTCGAGCTATTTTGTTCACACAAAATAATTTCTCATAGGCTTTATTCTCATTTTTCTTAAATTTTCATATATAGGTGTGGAGCTTCCTTGCACGATGATTGTTCGAACTAAACGATGGAACTTACCAGATTTCTCAGCCTGGGGCGTCTCCTTCGGTTACTATTACTTTAATCGCTTCTCAGAGCTACTCTTTCATAAGCCAGGAGAAGGAATCATGCTAAGCCTCTTGGCAACACTACTTTCTCCTTTAGTAAATGCTTTTTTCACATACTTTAGTAGCTACAAACTACATGTATAAATATATCTCACAATCATATTGATATTTTTCAATGTAGAGATGGGTTATATCTAAGTTTGTTGAGAGCTACATCAAGAAAATCACCCCAATAAAGAAGTATGGAATGGTTCCGGACCACAGCTTCTTTCAAGCTATGAGTTCCTCCTTATTTGCTTTACTACCTGAAAATTTCTATGAGAGAGTGAAAAATGAGAGCATTATTCTCAAAAATTCAAAAAGCTTTGAGTTCTGCAAGGATGGCATAATCCTGGAAGGTGAATCTATGCCCATAAAAGCTGATCTAGTGATATTTGCTACTGGCTTTAAGGGGGATGAGAAGCTTCGAAACATCTTTGAATCTCCATCACTTAAGAAGATTGTGACAGGCTCATTGGAAAATACAGTTCCACTTTATAGGTACATATGCTAGCTACTTTGATTAATATATAAATATAATCAGGTTATTATCAATCCAAACATGATTGAACAAAGTTTAACTTTATCTGTACATGTATTACAGAGAATGCATAAATCCAAGGATTCCACAAATGGCAATAATTGGATACTCAGAGAGCTTGTCAAATTTATATACTTCAGAGATCAGAGCAATGTGGCTAACACATCTTCTTGATGGAGGATTTCATCTCCCGAGCATAAAATTGATGGAAGAAGACATGAAAAAATGGGATAAATACATGAAGGAATACAGTCATGAGTATTATAGGAGATCTAGCATAGGGATCATACATATATGGTATAATGATCAACTCTGTAAAGATATGGGTTACAATCCTAAGAGAAAAAAAGGGTTCTTCTCTGAATTATTCATGCCTTATGGACCAAATGATTATATTGGTCTTAGGTCTAAAAAGAAATGATAATATCTCTCTAAGATCATTGCAAGGAACCAATAATGATATCAATGTTGATTATCAGCTTCAGTAATGTCTCCTTCATATAAGGATATGAATGTTGTTTAGATTGAATGGCTACTCAATGGGCTTAAAGGAATAAAAGCTAATGATATTATCAGAAAACTTAAAGGAATGGATGGGACATGCAGAAATAAAATAATATAAATGATTTTTAGGCATATAGAAATTAATTTTAATTATTAATATTGTTTTTTCTTCTGATATTATTAAACCTTTTTTTTATAAATGAATTTAACTTATATGTACACATTTTAGGTTTCAGTGTAGTTTTATTAAGGGAGTAAGTTAATGATAATTTTAAAGATTTTATCAATTATTATATAAATTCTAATTATAAAAAGCTTTTGACTTTAAAATTTTCATAAAGGCAAAAAATACTGAAAAATGTAGTTTTTTTTCATAAATTATTTTTTATTTAGTATTAAAATCATATGATATAAGCATTAATCAAAATCGTTGTAAAATGTGTTTGCAGTGAGCGTTAACTATGATGATTTTAGAACTGCTGGAAGGTTTTTATGTTTGCCCACAAAGGTCAAATTTAAGTGTTGTGACAACTATTCTTTCTTGTAGTTATGCTTAATATCTTTGATTTAGATTGTTGATGAATTCTATTTTTTTCATGAAAGAATAACATTAGAAAATTGAATATTTTGAAAAATAGTTATCATTTAAATATATATTTGATATAATTTATTTTGATAATCATATATATAATATTCAAATTTAAAAGAACAATCCAATTAGCTTTTGGAATATGACTCACAAAACCTTATACAATCAAGTAGTTGAGAGAGATTAGTATAAATTTATTTCCTAAGTAATTTGGATGAAGATAATTCTCACCAAGGGCCTCTAAGATTGTTCTTGCATGTGTTAACAAGAGTGTGGAATAGTAATGGCACCAATGACATATCTAGCTTGCATGAATGCTCATGTCTAATTTGGGTAGCATTGATATGCACTATCAAAATTTAGGTGTTTTTACAATAATTGTTTGTGGCGGTTTGTAAACTACCGCTAAAAAGAGGTATAGACAACATTTATTATTGTTGCTAAAAACACTCATATTACTCCAATCAGTCATGCCCTAAACACTAATTTTACTCCTGCTCTTCTTGTTTCTATCTTCCTTGTGTTATATTCTTCCTCTGGGTCCATTCGACAAGACTCCATGTTGCTACCATTGTTCTCAATCGCAAATAACAGTTCTACGTGCGTGAGGGTGATGAACCAGCTATTCCTGATGTGCCTTATCTTTTAAATTAGGCTTATCAAATGGAAATTTGATAAGCAGAGACTGGTCCATCAGGCCCAACCTATCGGCTGGCTCAGGCAATATAATAGGCGCAAGCCTGCTGGTCCACAGGCTTCAAATCCAGCCCCCCTTGGGGTGGGGTCCACTATCTAAGGGAGTTAGTGTGAGGGATGTTTTGTCCTTTTGCATTATCCTTATGTTTGCTTTAAGTAGAAGTTTGTATTAGGGTTATGACACTTTTGTGGTTGATTTTTGTGTGCTTTTGATGTTTATGGGCTCTAGCGACATCTAGAGAGTTTTGAAAAAATTGATCATATTCTCGAATAGAGGATCACTTATATCTTGCTATTTTCTTCTCCACTACTACATGATTCTTGTTGTTATTTATGTTTTGTGGGAGATTGTGTGGTGGAAAGTCGCTATATTCGCATTCTTTGGGTTCACATGAGTTCTACAAGTATGTCCTATCAAAATCGTGGATGATTTGCAAGCTCAAATTCCTTGGGATGATAGTTCTCGGTTTTTTTTTTTTTCTTTCTAAGAGAATGTGCTCAAGGGTGAGTTCATGCACGGCCACTACGTTCTTGACCGCTGCTTCCACGAAGATTCCACTGATTTTAGTGCGAGTGCGGATTTCACTATCCAGAGGTACGAGGGGATCAGGATTTGTTTTAGTATAGTATGTAGGACCTTATCAATTTGTATATCATTGTATTTTGGTATTTAAGTTTCATCATCCATGTCTATGATATAGGTATTTTAATGTTCTTAACATGTTTCTTGTTGATTTATCTAAACAAAATTTCTTGAAGTTGTAATGTTATTTATGTTTTTGTTGAAATGGATGACCGAGCCTCAAAACTTTGTTGTCGTGTTATACCTAAACTTAAATGAGTAATCTGCTATGATTATATCACTATCCCTGTCATGCTTGTTTTTGGTAGCAATATAATGCATTAGTGCATGCGTTGACAATTTTGAAATTCAAGCTAAAATGTGATATCTAGTGCATTGATCAAACTTAAATAATTGTTTTATTCCTTTTAGTTTTAACTTTAAAAAGAATAATACTAATGAAGGTTTTCCTTTCATGTTCTCCATGTAATTTCTTTTTTTAGAAGTCTTTTAATTTTCATATTGCTAGCAAGAAATGCATCTAAGATGAAAGAATATTTTATTTTCTCATTTTGAGAATTTGAAACAATATTTGCATTGAAAATTGATATTAGAATTTACCTTGACGTTCTTAAGCATATAACCATAAGGCATTGTGGAAATCATGTACAAAGGTGTAAAAAAAATGAAATATCTATGATAAGTGCTTAGTTTGTTTATGTAGTAATGTTTTCCAACTATCTATGGTTGAGTTTTATGTACCTCAATTTGATTGTGTTTTATCATGTTCTTATTAGTTTATGTTCGCGCCTTTCTCAACCGCATAACACCTATAGATTTTGAAAAAAGCTCTTACCGTATGATGTAGTTTTTCAAAGCATCAATCACGCCAACCCGATACATTACAAACTTTGGAACCTTATAGTTCTTAAAAGCGCCAATCAACATTTTTCCATTGTTTTCTTGTTCTATTCACTCTTTAATGAAGATTTATGATGCTTCTTTATTTCAATTAGATCATGCATTCAAATGAGATGAAGAGTGTATTTTCCTTGTTTCTCATTATTTCCTGATCGCAGGACAACCCTCGAAGGCATTTGCTCACAAGCAGATGGAGTAACTTTGTCACTTCTATGAGATTAGTTGATGTTGGAGGGAATGGAGAATTGAGAGTTGATGTTGTTGCAATTTCTTGAGTTCTCAAGTGGGATATTTGTTTGCCAACAAAGTCCAAATCAATTTGCCTTGTATTACTTCTTTATATGAATTCAAAAAATGAGTTTGATTTTTAGGCTTATTAATGCTACCAAATGCGGCCTTATTAATTGCTTGATAGTCAAAATTTTGTAATCTTTTATCCAGTACTTCATACTATTGCATGAAAGTTATTATGCTATAGTTGCCATCTTAACTAATTTATATTATCCCATCATTCACAAGCAAGATTTTGCTTAATTTCTACATCAATTTATTTCAGATCTATTATTTTCAGATCTGTTAAGCCATTATTTTGTGTATGGATTTATGTTGTGTCTCTTTTATTTACAACAAATTGAACACCCTTAAGGTCAACTCTCCTAACTTGCCTTGACTCTAGTTAATATGGGTTATGAGCAACAACTTAGTAGGTGCAAGTGATGGTGGTTGCATGCGTTTGATAATGTTTTTTTTTTTTTTATCATAAATTATAGATATGAACATTAAATATAGTAAATGATGAAGTCGTAGGCACCTTAGTGCTGGAAGGTTGAAACTTTTCATGTGCAAATTGGTGCAATCAACTGCAATAAGGTTCACTACCTCTTGAATGCATATGATTCATAAAATGCAACTGTTTAGGAGGTTCAAAAAAGCATGTATGTCCAGTTTAATTTGTTAGAATGAATTGAGTAATAATGAGCACTTTTATGATGAATTGGTCTTCGATTGCTATGGATTGTTCCTTTTCTACTATTTTTTGAATGCTACATTTACTTCATGAAGCAATTTTTTAGTGCAAAAATTTAAATTTTTGTATTAAAATGTTGCTTTAAGAAGCAGTAAGAAAGCCGTTCCAAACAAAGTCTAAATTGATATGTTTAAATTGATCCTACCAACATGCTAACAACTACATATTTCATAAGATCAAATTCATCTTTTCCAAATGTCATTTAAACAAATAAGAAACTAAAACAATTTACCTTTTCTATGACTTCAATCAATTAAAACATAACTGCAATAATCAACTTCACAATTACACCGTTGTTTATTTATCCTTCAACTCAATCAAGCTCAGCATAATCTGCAGGAGAGTAAGGTAAAAACCAGTCTTTAAGAAAGCCTTTCTTCCTCCTTGGATTGCAGCCCATATCTTTACACAACTGATCATTATTCCAAATATGAAGAGTAGAGATACAAGATCCTCTATATTTGCTTCCTGAATATTTCTTCACATGCTTCTCCCACTCCATCACATTCTTCTCCATGGATCTTTTGCTTGGCAGCTTGAACTTTCCATGGAGGAAGTGTGATAGCCACCTCGCTCTTATCTCTGATGTATACAGGTTTGAAATACTCTCAGCAAAGCCAATGATTGCCATTTGTGGTATCTGTGGATGTATACATTCCCTGTAGGTAAAATATTTAACTCAAACTCTTATTTTATGATATGTAAAATATATTTTAAACTTATAATCTTGTAAAAAATTTCTCTAACAAGCTACCATGTTAAATACTTATCAGTACCTATAGAGAGGAACTACATTATCTTTTCTTCCTGCGACAATCTCTTGAAACTTTGAAGACACAAATATGTTTCTAAGCTTCTGATCACCTTTGAATCCAGTAGCAAAGATCACCAAGTCTGAATCAATCGATTGTCTTTCCCCTTCGACTTTGACGCCTTTTTTGCAGAAGCTAAATGTCTTAGAAGGCTTGAGCACAATGCTTCCTTCTTCCACTTTATTGTAGAAATTATCAGGTAATATGCATAAAAGGCAAGAGGAAATTGCCTGAAAGAAACTATGCTCAGGCACCATTCCATGCTTTTTCATTGGAATTATTTTCAAAAAATAACTCTCTGCAATTTTCGAGAAAATCGACACCTAAAAGATTGATAGGAAAAAAAGCTAATTGATCAATAAATTATACATGTACGTATTTGTTCTCTTAAGATTTTATTTGGTACAACTTTCTTACTGTTTCTTAAAACAGTTTTAAAAGATTTAAGAAGCTGCTTTAAGATGGCTAGCAGACTAGTAAGATGCTTAAGCAGTAAGAAAGCCATTCCAAACGTATCCAAAATGATTTGATAATTATATATGCATACCAAAGGCGAAAGCAAAAAGGCTAGCAAGCTAAGAATGAGTCCTTCCCCAGGCTTGTGAAAGAGCAGCTCAGCAAAACGATTGAAGAGTAAGTACTTGAGAGGAAAACCCCAAACCTCAAAGCTTGGTATGTTCCATCGCTTTGTTCGAATTATCATCGTACATGGATACTCTGATCCTGTCGATAAATAAAGAATATATCAAAAATATTAATTACAAGGAAGATTGTTCATATCAAAATATAAAAAAGATTTCTTTTTAGTATAATTTCTTATGAACTCTCATTTTATTATATATCATATATCATCAAGAGAATTTGATCTGTATGATAAAGATTTCATTTGGAACAATTTTTTTATTGCTTTCAATTATGACTTTTAAGTACAAATTTTTTTGATTGTTTTTGTAATAGAAAGCTGCTTTAGAAAACAGTTAAAAATTGTCCCAAATAAAATCTAAATCTTAAAATTAATAGAAAGAGTGAATGTTTGTGAGGATTCTTTGACATTTTACATCCAACTTATGATTTTTGTTTTTGAAAGTAGCTTTATAAAAGATTATTATAAGCAAAAATAAAAATGAATGTTTTTAATAAACATGAATCAAGATGAGTTACTTTTGGATCAAATTGAAGCAATATTAGGCAAAATATTATGTTGGAACACATAAAAAATATGTACCTAAGTTTTCAACTAATAAGAATAATTTATCATATGGAATCAAATGTGAACTAATTACCATTAACATTAGCACATTCTGCAGCAATATCTAATGCTGATTTAAGAAATCCAACAACGGTGACTCGTTTTCCTTTGATCAACTGAGCAGCCGTTGAGCTGTCCATATTACTATAATCCATTGAATGAATCACTTTGCCATCAAAGACCTCAGGACCTTTCTCTACGGGAAATGTTGGGATTTTTGGAAGTCCGCTAAATCTTCCAATACAAAGGATAACAAAATCCATGACATGAATCTACAATGGTAGGTTGAATAAGAAACTTAGATTGACCTTATATTTTGTAACATGCTAACATTAAAATATAATTAAGATATTTTATGTATAATGTTTTTATATACATTTGTATTCACTTATGTCTTATTCAATGGCATACTGAGTTTACCAAAACGTTATACATAAAAAAATGCCACATAAAATGGAGTTCTTAATACAAAATTGAAGATAATTGGCCCATATGTTCCTGATGGCTTATAAAATTAAAAATATAAAACAAACGATTTAAAAACATATATATTTCTTAAAAAATAATTGATAATATAATTTCTATCTTAGCAGCAAAAATAAATTTGAATGCAATTAAATAAAACAAGGTAACTATCTTAGAAATAATATAAATTACCTCTATAGTTCCATCTTTCACACTCTCCACCTTGATATGCCACACCCCTCGCTGACTACCACCAAATGCCTCTCCAGAACCGCCCCACAAATCCCACGCCTCAATCTCCTCCTCTCCCACACCAACATACTCTATCCCCATCACCTTTTCTCCAAACCTCACATGTTTTATAAGCTTGAATTGTTGAGCATAAGATTTTAAATATGCCATGACCTGGATATTATCAGGACATATCTCCACTACCTTCTCCGGCCACGGGAAGTCAGAGAATTGATAATCCCATTTTGATGTTTGCAGGCGTGTCGACGCCAGTGTGCTTTTCCATACACCACCGATAGTTTGATCAGCTTCGAAGACCACCGGTCGGAATCCTTTCTCCACCAAATGTTTGCATGTTGCCAAGCCGCTTATGCCAGCGCCAATAATGCAGATTCTCTTCTTTTGTACCATGGTTGTTACTCTCTATGCGTGCATGATATATGGCTTGTAACTCTCATGACTTTATAGTAGATGTTTTGTGAATATTAGATTCTTGCAGCTTTTGGTTTTTATGAGGAATGGGTAATGAATGTTTGTAGTGCATATGGAAGTCTTGGCTTAGCTTGTATTTAAGAGATTTGTATGATTTTTTGTTTTTGTAATTTTAAAATTGAAGGATTATTGACGCTGTGAATTACTGTAGAATTTATTATATTTATACATATCAAAATGATGAAGCATATTTGGACTATTGCTATAGAATATGTTAAGGATAAGTTTATGTGAATGGCACAATAGCTGGAAACGATACACCCACAACTTTTTTGGATTCATGCATTAGAATGAAGGAGAAAGGATAAGAGTTTTTTTATTTGTTTAGCTTGGTTTAAGAAAAGTATGTAAAAAACTAGGAGAGATTGCAATTAGAAGAAACCAAAAGAAACGTGGTTCGACTTATATGCTTATGTCCACTGAAAATAATCAAGTTTTGAAATATTTGTTTATACAAATGTATATCTTTCCACTCCTATAATTTTTTTTAGATGGAATACAATGGCTAAAAGTTTTATTTCACTTTTAAGTGGGGATGTAAAGAGTTGTCATATATGTTGAAGAGGGCGCAAATGTGGCTAACCTATCGTCGACAATGTGCTAGTTATGATTTCTTGAAAATGGGAAAGATGACACCGTGGCTTTGTAGCTAAATTGCCACATGATTATAATAGTATTTCTAGAATGTCAAATCTAAAAACAATTATGATTTAATCAACTTGAATTGGCATATATTGGATTGAGCAAGTCAGACTCGATCAAAGAGAGTACATTCTTGACTTGTTAGTGTTTGTTGGACGATCAACTATATGTCATTCAATTATTCATAGGTTGAATGCGCAAGTCAAACTCGATCAGAGATAGTACATTCTTGACTTGCTAGTGTTTGTTGGATGATCAACTCTATGAAATTCAATTATTCATAGGTCGAGCAACCATGATCTGATCAAATAGTATATGCCCTTATGCCTCCATATGAATGGTCTTGATTGAATGTGAACAATGAGACATCATAGAGGCCATTTAATTTGGTTAGTTGTAATCATGAAGTTAGGCTTTGTAAAACAAATAGATTTAAAAATTTCACCATTTGATTGAACTTGTCATTTTGGGTTTAAATCCACACATTTTTTAAAAAAGAAATGAAATTGTTTTGATACATAGATGATTCAATATTGAAAGAAACCCGAAAGGCAACATTTTCTTGTAATGATTTAAGAAATCAATGCATATTTTGTGACAATTTTTTGTGATTACAAACTATCTAAAATTTATTACATTGGCCATAACTATTGTTATTTGTTGCAATTATAATTACTGCAATGAATGATTTGGTTATAAATTTAATTTTGTGACAATATTAATCATTATGATTGGCTCTTAAGTTTAATTTTCTCACCAAGCAAAATCAATGCAACAAAACCATCCTTTTTGTAGAAAAAATAATACATGTCCTCTATTTTAGTTAAAGATTTCAAAACCTTATTGATCTTGACTAAAACTTTTTATTAAAACAAAAGCAAATTACCAAATGCTAAAAGCTAGATAGAATCTATTAGCATTTGGCTAATAAGCTTGCTTTAGTGATGAGATAGCATATCTCATTTCCAAATTACAACAACTAGTTTATCTTGCATATATATCATTTGGAGACTTTAGTAGCATTTTTCATAGCAAGTCGAATGGAAAAATAGTTTTCCCTATCTAAACAGATATCAGACCAAATGAGTAGGACATTGATGGTAAAGGCGTATAAATCCCTTCATAACCCATATTATTGTATTAGATTTAAGAAATTTTGCATAAATGCACATATTCTAAAAATATTGAATAAACTTAAATATGTCACAGAGTGATTGTTAAGGTTTTAGGCCAAACAAAAAATGCCTCTAAAATAAAAAGGAAAATATTGACAAAGTGGAAGGAAAGTAGGGTTGAGATGAAGGCCAAAATAGTCTCTATTTCTGGGGAAATTATTTTGTACGGACGCCGAACACAATTCACCACCCGGAGACCAACTAGAATACGTCATGTCAGCAGTACCGAGCATGGTATTGAGCGTGGTACCAAGCCATGATACCAAGCGGGGATGATGTAGCGCATTCTGGTTGGTCTCTGGATGGCGTTCGGCATCCACATAGAATAATTTGCATCTTCTTTGTCTTGGATTGATCATTACTTCTTCTTCCAAAATAATCTTTGAGTCACTTTCTTCTTTCTAATTATATATATATAAAGAATACTGAATGATAAATAAAGTGCGTAAATATATGTACGTATTTGATAGTCTATTTAATTTAATCTTTGCCATGATGTATATATGAAATTCAAAACTATGCCTAAAGCTAGTTCAATTGGATTCAATTTGAATTTTACTCCTAATCAACAAGTTGATTTTAATTTTAAATCAACCCTAATAAAAAAATTAATCTGATTTTCTAACAAGTTGGCTTGATCCCTTTCGTTGTTGTATTGATTGAATCCCATTTCTTCCATTTGTCACTAAGTAGAGGGTTGCCCAACTCTGGCTCTCTGAGTATGATAGGGTTGAAAACTATTTCATATAGATAATAAATGCATGCTTCTAATTTGATTAAACATATAATTTCAATTCATTTTTTAATCTTTTCATACAAGTTCTTAGACAAGTGCATAAAGTGCATTTATACATGAATATTCATTTTAGTATGTTTACAAACATATATACATACATACATACATATACATATATGCATTTGTGCATACATACAAATATGCATAAACATATATATATATATATATATGCATACATACATACATATATGAGAGAGAATATGATATATGTATACATACGTACATATATATACATAAATACATACATACATATATTTACAAATATACATATACTGTACATATTAACAGAGAGATAGAGAGAGAGAGAGAGAGAGAGAGAGAGAGAGAGAGAGAGAGAGAGAGAGTATGGATACATTAACTAGCTTGACGATTTTGATTCATTCATGCATAATGAAAGCTAAAAAACCAATTCTATTTTCATCAAAAGTCAAATTGATAGCTTTGTCTACCACCAAAACAGAATGTTTATAATTGGTTTCATGTGCATAACCAAGTAACTAAAGAGACATGAAATTTATTTCTGAGGAAAGATTGAATTGGCAAATTCATATGAAACAGTCATCTCTCTTATGAGTATGATAATTACATTAATTAATATCATGCCCATTAATTTACTTTCCATATGTTGACCACATATCTAACTAGTAGGACAATTACATCAATATCATTCTAAAGAAGGCCTAACATTAACTTCATGATGTTCATCTCCATGCATCTCTCGTCCGACAGGCGAAAGCCATCTTTCTCTCATCTTTGCAGTACCATTTTGAAAATTAGACCTCTCGTTGAAATTAAGGACGGAAATGTTCAAGATTTAAATGTTCAATTGGAATTTACATTGAACCTTGATGATGTAATAAATATTTAAATTATTTAATTATTACTTGAATTATATACTATTGGTACAAATATAAATTTAAATAAAATAATAGAAATATAACTAGCTAGTTTATAAAATAAAAAGTCAATTTACTACATAGTCTCTATTTAAATCCATGATATGGAGAGATTATTATGTGCGAAATTCAGACCGGAGAACCGTCCAGTTTTTGTGAGTGTGAGCAGTAAAGCGCAGTTAGTGTTCACCACTATATTTTTATTGTGTTTTTTTTCTACGCACACTCATAAAAACCGGATGGAACATATGTCCGGACTCCGTACGTAATATCTATCCATGATCTATGAGTAGGTTTCCCTCATTCCTTTTCTTGACGACAGGGATTGATTTCTTTGGGGTGACTTGGACTCCACAACTGCACAGTTGGTGGTACTATAGTGCTAACAGTTACAGCTAGCTGGAATTTTTATGAAGCCTGATTTAATTACTATATGATAGATCAATCTATTGCATCATATATATTTTTCTATCCTGTTTTGACCAACAGTTATGGTGAACTTGCAAAATTGAAGCTGATGGAGTTATTTATGCATTGCAGATTACAATTAAAATCCAAATAATCTATTGAAACAGGTTTGATACATCTACATAAAATTTACTTAATTGGAATTTGAATTTTTTGACCATTTGAGCTCCGATTTCAATGAGCTTTTAGTTGAACTGAACGTCTGGAGGAGATGATCCCATCAACACTACGAGTAATCAAATCTGAGCCTAACTGAACACTTGAAGTATATTTGAAGCTTTACCGTTATATATAAACTGCAGTTTTAACCTCTGTTAGGAACAGTTTATTCGTAACAATTCAGCTTGTTTTCACATTTTGTCGTCTGAAGTTACATATTTTATCGAACTACTGCTACATATTGAACAGCAGCTTGAAGCTTGAAGATACTATTCTCATAAATGTTATATATGATTGCTGCAGTTGAATTGGTACCCAAATTTATTTGAATCGATAGCTGCAGCTATATGCAAATATATGCTATATATAAACTGCAGTTGAATTGGTGGCTGCATTTATATGAACTAAAGCTGCAGACATACAAAGAATTGATTGCTTCTGTTGGATGAAGAAACTGCCGTTGCAACCAAATTCCTATTGATCAATGTTGCCTACAGTTATATTACAGCTGTTGCAGGAATTCACAGAGGATTGGCAGCAGTTGTATCAGTTATTAAATGAGCCCTTTGGCAGAAGTTATATGGGCATCTATAGCAGTTATGGTGCGATGTAAAAGAGTTATCCTTATCTGCTAATAGAATTCCTTTTGTCGAAGCAATCACAACAACAAAAATGAAGATTTATTTGCAAGGCTTAAGAAGATTGGCCAGTTTGGAGAGGGAATGTGTCAGATTCTAGCCATAATACATGTATAAATGCAATGAGGAAGCTAGCTTCAAAGCTGAGATAGAATAATTGATATTTGATTTCATGTAGGCTAATCTGCAATGGGAGTACTAGGTGTTCTCATCCCCATTGGCTCAACCCATTTTATTATAGCACTAATCAAATCAAAATTTTAGGTTTGTGTAGTAAAGAAAAAAAGTTAGAACAACACATCACATTATTGCCTACCCAGCTGCCACCAAGCATACCGCCGCATAGAAGCCTATACACTACTGGAAAAACTTCAATTTCCAGCAGCTATTTTTTTGTTGGAAAATGGCCAAAATTTGCCTGAAATTAGTATTTCCGGCGGAAATATTTACGCCAGTAAAACACGCATTGGAAAAGTGCTACCAGCGTAAAACAGTTCGCCGAGAAAATTTTCGGCAAATATAAACTCCACTGGAAAAATAAAAAAAATGAAAAAAAAAATTAAATACCTGATCCCACTAAAGCCCACCCATCAACCCGCTAAAGCCCCCCGTTCAGCCCAGCTAGACTCACCCACCTTTGGGCTCACCCGTGACCCGATGCCCGCCACCCGCTGTGCAGGGCATGTGACCCACTGCCTAGAGTGACCTGCCAACAACGCCTACATCTGGCAGTGTGACATCCTAGGCATCTATAGTGGAAGGATTCATCGGCATACTTTTCTTCTTATTCTTCCTTCTTGCTCAAATCAATGCAGACATCCAGAAATGATAATTGCATTAAAGAAAAAGAATACATCAAAATAATATAATTCACATTACGACATTTCATAATTATAATCCCAAAAGTGGCGTCCAAAAGAATATATACAATAGCCGCTCGGACTACAAAATAATGCATGAACTAAAAACTATAAAAACTACACTAATATCTGAAAGAAGCTTCATGCGGGAGGCTCTGCACCTAAAATCATTAACCACATATAATGAGCTTAAATAGCCCAGCAGATCACCAAAACCTACAACTGAAATCAAAGCACGGTACGTAAGTAATATGCATGTCAATCAATCAAATCAATATCAGTTACTTGCACATGATCGTTGAGTCAATGCAGAAATATAAATCGGAACAGAGACAGTAATCAATATAGAAACGGTAGTCAATGCACAAACAGTATCAATAGAAATTAGTAAAATCTTCAATCGATAGTAGAAGAATCAGTAAACAGTATAAAAGTCTGTAAAGCTCAATGAATCAGTACATACGTCAAATCAATAAAGAAATCATCAGATCAATCATATCTGTTAGTATCAAGAGAAATCAATTCTGGTCAATAATATCAATCGATATGGAATCACATAAAACAATCGAATCAAATATATCGATAAAAATAGTTGAAATCACAGCAATATAGTAAAAGCATATTCTATATCACGTGTTCAGTGTATCACATGTAGCAGATCAATATTCGGTGTATCAATGAATCAATGATTTCATATATCTATGAATCAATAATATCATTATCCGTAGTATCAATGAATCAATGCAATATCAATATCCATATCAGTATCTGTATCCAGTGACATGTACAGTATGCAATATCAATAAAATCATGCAGTAACAATAAACCTGTAAATCTGTCAGTAAATCCATTCAATATCAATAAATCCATTAAATATTAATAAATTCGTCGATATCAATAAATTCGTACGGTAATTAGTAAATCCATAAAGAAATCATACGAACAATACTTTACACATGCATTTCAGTACAGTAGTCTTACTTAACAAGCACAATCACTGTCTATTAAGGCATTTTCAAGGTTAGTATCGATGTTAGTAATCCATTGGCTCAATAATAGAGTCATCACCCTTGCCCATCAACACAGTAATCTTCTTATGACTCACAATCGTTATATCACGTGATCAATAGAGGATAATATCAAACCCTTTTTAAAGGAAAGTCCGTCGGCCCATCATCCTGTACAGGTCAATCTTCAACCAACGGTTCAACCAGTCTTTACTTGTCTTTCAGAATTGTTGTATATTCAATCATATATCCACATTCATATACATCTCATTAATACATTGAAATCAACAAACACGATTTAACTCAATTGAAGAAAGTCCTTAAAATATCGTACAATCGACATAAATCACAACCATGATAAAAATACACAGTTTCAGAAAATTATCAAATTATTAGAAATCATGTAAAACATCATCTCAAAACTTTTATTGTACTGAAGCAATATTTTTCAACATCCAGATAATTTTCTATTCGATAAAAATCTCACATAATTCAAAATACCCGGTGAAAACTTTTCATAAAATACTCAAATCATGCAATAACATCATTTCTACAACATACCAAAAGTTAAGCAGTAAAAGTTTCGTCAATATAAAGATATGCAAGAATTTAGGTAACGGAAACACAAAACTGAGCAGAAAAATATCAAAACTTGAAATCTTCAAAATCAGAAATAGGATTCAGATTCCTTACTGCGAGACAAACAATTCTTCCAACAGCGGCGTCGGACGAAAATCGCTCCGCGGCCTCCGAAATCAAGTATTTTCCTTCTCTTTCTCTCTCCTCTTTTCTCTCTTCAAAAAATTCTCAAAATATCTCAAATCATCTATTTAATGAACTCGATCGTCCCGACGATGTTTTCCATTCATCCCGGGACGAAATTCTCTGGACATAGATCGTACAGACGATGATGGATTTCTTCCCTGGACGATGCTCTTGGGCAAAAATTCGTCCCGGACGAACTCAGGTTCGTCCCGACGAACCTGCATTTTATTCAATTCTTACAGGCAGTTCGTACGAACTGAGTAACCATCAGATTTGTTTAGAGAGGAATGTATTACATGAAGACAAATTTATCTTCCTTGTAGGATAAAACAAAGATTGCTATCACATATCATATATAAAAATCACATTAAATATAGAAGAATAGGATCCTCCTACTTGCTAAGAGATAAATCATAAAATATGTGGCTTGAACTTATAACTCATGGAGAATAATGGGTCACAAATCCTTCTACAAAATCTTGTTAATTATCTTATTTAAAATGAGATCACAACAATCAACTAATCATAAATACATAGGCCATGCTCAATCTCAAACATTTTTACTAATTATTTCCCTCGTAAAATTAAAGGACAACATCTTTGTGCATATAATTGTTCTAGCTTTTTCGACGTATACTAAAAAGTTGTATCATATATAACAAACCAATTAATTTCTTAGAAACTACCAACACATATCTTCTGTTATGAGTATACCAACACAAATCTACCCACCTCATATCTTCTGTTATAAAACATGAGAACTTTATATGCATACGCATTTTTAAATAGGGAAAAGGAGAGAGAGGAAGGAGGAGAGAAAGAGAAATGACAAAGGAATTCAGAGGCCATAACTCTAGATTTGTCCATTGGGCTAGTTAGGGAAATTATTGTGCTTGAGGTAGGGCTCTCAATATCTTTTTTAATTTCAATTCTGATTTTTATGTGACTATAAAAAATATTCCACTATATAAATTTCAATATGTAGTAAATACTATATTTTGAATATTTCGGCTATAAGAGGAAAAGTTTTCATCACTTGATTTTACTTATGTTCAATTTTAAATATTTATTTCTTAATAAATATGAAATTGATTAAACCCCCCATAAATTCTCAAAATAGTGTTTTAAAGGTTAACTGTGAAAACTTCCTTAAGTGGCAAAAGTTGAAAAATATGAATAATATATACATGTGTATTATCTCTTGTATTGCAAGAAACTTGTGTTCACGATCATATCTAGCATATTATGCATATGTTAACTCTACGAAGTTCTGCATTTGCATTTATAATCATTTGATAAATATTTTGATGTTGGGAGGTTGATATAGTGTACTATAAACTCTGTTATGTGGGCCCAACTTTATATAATATGCCCTGTTGTGATCTGTTATGTTTATTATTCTAGCCATATTTATTTTATGCAGGTGTGAGAAGTTAAAAAGAGACAAAAGTGAAAGTAGAGATATAAAAATATTCACGAGGGTCTCCTTCACCTAGTGAAGTAGCCTCTGGGAGATATAAGTGAAATTAGAGTTAATGGCTTAATGCATGCATCGAGCATATGTTTTCATATTATGTTCATGAATTTAATATTTTGCTATATTAAACAAACTTAATCATAAAAAAGGAATATCTAAAAGCAAGTATATTATGTTACTTATCTACAAGTATAAAATTCTAGGATCTTTTGTGAAAAGGTGAATTAAAGTGCAAATTATGCCTTGTTCTCGAAATCAATGCACTCTGATAACCTATTAAAATTGCATGGGAATGCATATCTGTGAAAAGTAAGCTCTGATATATTTATGAAATTTTGATAATTTCTCCATGTACATTAATATTACTATTGAAAACTTTAAATTTCTGATTTGTGATTATAGATATCAAATTTTATAATACGATATGGGTATGCCTACTGTTAGAATGCTTATTTTGTTGATATTTAGCATTAAACGCCCAGTGCGTAAAGTTCATAAGGGCAGGATGAGTAGTAATAAATTACCTAAAAACTCTTGTAATAAAGACTAAAAAATGAATGAAGAGAAATAAATTACCCAAAAAAATCATATAAACATTTTATTTTTAATTTTTTGAAGTGGGGCATGACCCCAATCGGGTTCAGCCCTTGGTTGTTTTGCTTATATTAAAAAAAAAAATCGGGTAGTGGGAGCGTTGCTGCCCCCTTACAACCTCCCCTGATCAGCTTGATCAATCGTATTTAGTTCTGAGACAATTGTACAACCCGATTGATCAATTATTTTTGACTGTGGCTTACTTGATTTAGCATCTGTTGGTCTTTTTTATACTTGGTATAATCAGAGACTTGATTCACCTATTCATATTAAATTAGATAGGATGCTTACTAACAATGCTATGCTTGAGAGATTTTCTGATGCATTTTATAAAGTTCTTACTACTCATACCTCTGATCATTCCCCATTAATATTAGATGTTTCCGATTGTGATAAAAATCCATCTAGATTCATGTTTAAAAACTTCTGGATTAACATGGAAGGGTTTTGGGAGGTTGTTTTAAATGCTTTTGATAGGCATTTTAATTGTAGTTCTATTGCTGCTTTCTATAGATCTTTGCAGATTCTTAAAAACTCTCTTAAGAGTAAAAATTGGTCTTCTTCCTGCTACCTTTTAGATGCTATGAATGATCTAAAGTATAAGCAGCATCATTATATTGCGGATTTGCAGCTGGACCCGTTGAACATGAATTTAAATTTACTTTATAAGCATTCCTGTGACAATCTTAATATTCTTAGCAAAGCGTGGTCCTCTTGGTTGTACCAAAGAGCGAAGACTAAATGGCTCAAGAATGGGGAAAATGATCTTGGTTTTTTATATGCTCATATTAGATCTAGAAACAATATTAACGTCATCAAAGATATCACCACCTCTGAGGGTAAGTTTGACAATAAGGCTAGTATTGCTGAAGCTATCATTAAACATTTCAAAGAGGTTTTTAACTCCCCCAGACCTGTTAATGAGAATGATTTCAATATTCCTGTTGGGAACATTATTCCCTCGAATTTGGTTGATTCCTTAACTTTTGGCGTTTACTGATTTAGATATTAAAAATGTGGTGTTTAATGGTTCCTCTTGCTCTGCGCCTGGTCCTGACGGCTATACGTTTGATTTTTATAAAAAATCTTGGCATATCATTGGGCATAAGTTATGCAAAGCTATTAAAAGTTTTTTCACTTCTTGTCATCTTCCCAAAGGGGTTAAAGCTTCGGCCATTACTCTCATACCTAAAAGACCGCATGCTTCTAATATTAATGATTACAGGCCTATATCATTATGCAATGTTTTTTATAAAATTATTGCTAAGCTTTTGGCTAATCGTATGAAGACGGTCTTACCTTTAATTATTCATGAGAGCCAAGCTGAGTTCATTCATAACAGGTGCACTACTTACAACATTTTGCTTGCTTCGGAAGTGCTTAGAGAGTTTAATTTTAATAGCAATCTTTTTTGTGCTAAACTAGATATCAAGAAGGCTTTTGATACTGTTTCTCATAAATTTCTGATTAATAGGATGAGGCAAAAGGGTTTTCCTGACATGTTTATTAATTGGATTAATTGTTGTATTTCTAATGTGCATTTTTCTATTTGCCTGAATGGGTCTTTGGAGGGGTTTTTTAACTCCTCTGGCCTTAGACAAGGGTGTCCTTTATCACCACTTCTTTCTCTGTATTGTTATGGATGCCTTTTCTTGCAGTCTCACGTCGAATTTTTTGGGGAATAATAATCCAGTTTTTAATATTAATGGCAAGAATTTTAATCATCTTATGTACGCTGATGATCTTCTTGTTTTTGGAATGGCAAAAGCTCAAAATGCTACTAACCTTATGAACATTCTTACTGACTTTGCGGATTCTTCCGGACTTAGCATCAATCCCACTAAAAGCTCTATTATTTTTTCTAATAACACTGTTGATACTGAACAATTTTGTAGCATTATGGGTATTATTCAGAGGAGTAGTTTCGTTACGTATTTGGGGATTCCTATATCACCAGAAAGACTGAAAGCAAGTCATTTTCAAGTGCTGTTAGATAAAATTATTTCTCTTCTTGAAGGCTGGAAGGTGAGATTTCTTTCTTTAGCTGGTAGAGTTCAGTTTTTTAAACTCACTATTTCAAATACTCTAGCCTATTGGATCAAAGGGTCTATCATACCTAAAGCCATATGTAAGACTATCAACAAGTTATGTTCAAAATTTTTATTCCATGGGGACATTAATGGTAAGAAAGTGCATATGATTGCTTGGGATTATACTGTTATCCCTAAGCAGAATGGCGGTTTAGGTATTGTTTCTATTGATGCTTGTTATTATAGTTATAACTGCACTTTCATTTGGAATTTGCTTACTCAGGATAGTTTGATTTATTCTTGGTTCAAAAACAAATACTATTCCCCCTGGAAGCCTCCAGTTGCAAAAGCATCTAAATTCTGGAAAGTTATTTGTTCCACTGCTTATAAAATCAAGAATCATTTCTCTTTCAATATTAATTCTACTTCCAAGTTTTCTTTATGCTGGGATCCGTGGATTAATGGGAAAACTTTATCTGAAATTTTTCAGATAAACTAGTGGTTCACTGGGATATCTGTTAATAGTTGCATCAGGGATAATGTTTGGGCCCTTCCAGACAATTTACCCGATAATATGAAACATGTTATTTGTGCCATTGAGATTAAAGAGCAACCGGCTTTGGCTTGGGATGGCTCTTTAAACCCGAATTTTAAAAAAAATTTGAATTCTTATTATGCTCATTTGGAGGAGGTGACCTGGCACAAGTATGTGTGGTATAAATCTTACTCGCTTAGATATTCTATACTAACTTTGATGGCCATTCTGCAGAAACTGAAAGTTGCTGATTTGTTAATAAAAAATCTATCCAGGTCAATCCGGTTTGCTGCCTTTGCAACAATGCCCAGGAAGATCACAACCATTTATTCTTTAACTGTGATTTTACCTTTGATGTCATTAACAAGCTTATTCCAGAATTAAACTCTTTCTTACTTAGACCAAATTTGATTCAGGTGTTTGATTACATGGATAACCAGCTGCTTATGCCCAAATGGGAAAAGAACTTCCGTTGGCTTACTATTGGCTGCACCGTGTACCATCTTTGGAGAGAAAGGAATAATCGAAAATTTACTAACAAATTGAATTCTACGGAGAATATTATCATTACTATAAAAAACGCTATACGGGTCAAAACGTGTAGCTGGAAGCATTTTCATCATCTAATTCAGAAATTTCACTTCTACTGAAATTTCGGTTATTCTGTAGTCTGGCTGGAGCGGGAGATCTCTCGGAGCTACTTGATCACTTTGCTGTTTTTGCTGTTGCTACTGCTGTTTTAGTTTTGTACTTGTTGAATTGTTATGTTTTATGTTTGTTTTGGTTATTTGTTAGGTTTATATTTGAGCTGAACTTTTGTCTTTGTTAGTCTTTAGTAAGTCTTTGTACCCTTTTTCATCTTAATAAAATGGGCTATGCCCCGGTTCTTCCCAAAAAAAAAAAATATTCCACATAAAACTAACATAACTTTTCTTACTCACTCAAACCTCTCTTAGTTATCTACTTATCTAACGAGATTATTTTAGAAGAAATTGGTCCAGTTGATACATATTTATCGAAGTTATTATAAAAATCTAAATTCTTAAGTTCTAACGTCTAAATTTTCCTTGAAGACTAATAGCATCTCTTGTACTTAGTCTGCGTATTTGTGTGAGAGAAGGATTGGTAGGATTGGAATCCTCTCTGATTGCCGAAGTAATTGGAGAGGATACGAACTCCGATATCGACAGTTAATTATTTTTTAATAAAAAGATTCCTCTCTTCCATTATTCAACGACGCAGAGTATTTTTCATTTGACGTAAGACGAATTATTATAGATAAATTTTTAGAAATAAAATTGAATAATGTGAAAATTGACTTCATTATATCAAATCTTTTAATTACTTCGGGTTTATTCTGCATTGTGGTTGAGAAAATTTAAGTTTAGAAATTTAATCATTCCATTAGATTCTGAGGCGTTGCATCCTCACAAGTTTTTCAACCATTCATGTTGAGGTTGCAGAGAAGGTGACAAAGGAGAATGAGGATAATAAGGTGTGTGCCATTCATTTACCTTGCTATAACTATTGCTATTACACTCTAATTCAAATTATAATCAATAATGTTATATTTTTTATGATTACACTTTGTTGTTTTATAAACTTATAATTATTGTGATTATCCACAAAAATAAACAAAATAATATTTAACCATTTACATACATCATAAATTATATAAAATCAAATTTTATTAACTTATGCAAGTGGCCATGCCAAATATTATTCTCATATACTTATCTTTTATAATAGAAAAAAAAAGTTGGGATCAATATTTTCAAAATGTTCAACGCATAGTAATGCAGATTTAAAAAAAAATAAATAAATAATCAAAGCATAGTAATATGCAAAATTCTCCAGCAACAGCCCTTTCCAGCACCAAATGTAAGCTCTTACATAATCACTCAAATATGAGGTGAAGAAAAAAATATCAGAGAAAGGATGCATAATCACTCAATGTATCAAAGAAGTTATTTAGATCGATCTTCTCTTTTCCTGAATAAATAGCTTCTAAATTTCTTCCCTTTTCTCTGACAGCAGCCTTATCCACCACCGCATATAACTGCTTTAATGGCATCTAAATAAAAAATAAAAAAAAGAGAATATGTGAGGGTTATTCAATTTATAAACAATGAAGTAATTAAAAAATCCTTAGCTTATTCCTATTGTTTAGTATCCTATATCATGGACTACACTGCTCACCCAAGAAAAAATGTCATAAGATGGGAGTTTTTTAAGAGAGAGAGAGAGAGAGAGACTCTTACTACATAGTTATATGTAATACCCACGAAATATTTACAACAAAGACAAGAAGACAAAAAGTAAACTAAATCTTTATCTATAACTTCTAGATGAGGATTACCCTGATAGTCTATGTCTAATACATTTTGTTGAGTTAATGAATGTAATGAGTTTCTATGATTATGAAGTCTCAAAGGTTTATTATTACTAATTTACTATGATTATGAAGTCTCAAAAGTGCGTCTAGGCAAAGCTTCTATAAGAAATGATAAAAGAAACAAAGCTCACCCCGTTTAACGCTTCAGCGGCTGCATCAATATCATCTCTTGCAAAAACATTGAGATGTTCAAGCACCTGCATAGAGAAATACATTAATCAAGAACCAAAATATATGTACATGTAAATTAAAAAGATTTAGCATACATAAACTTGGCTAGAAGTGAACTAATGCATTCAATAAATAATTCAAATTTGAACTCTTTTTTAAAAACTTGAAAGCTAAATGAATAATTCAAGTTCAAACATAATCCAACTCATTTATTCATGCTCATGAACTAAGTTTTTTATAGTTCAATAAGTAACCTGTCAAAGGCTTGATATTAAATTCAATAATAACTCATATAATTTAATTAAAATTTGGTTAAAGCATAACATGATAGTTTTTTATTTAATAATTATATATATTCTAAATATGCGATTATTAGTTTAGAATACTTTCCCAAATTACATTTTTTATTTCCACAATTCCCCCTCTCATTTCAAACCTTAGTCGCTCGAGGTCTCTTGCTTGAGCGAGAGTATACCAATGTCACGACTCATATGAGTGTGCACTTGTAAGAGGCGTGCACATGTTCTATTCTCATCCTTCTTAGTTTACCTACAATTGGTGTGTGAGCAATCAATCTATGAGCACACCGTCTTAATCCTATAGGGTAAAATGCTTGAAGGTAGTTGAGAACAATAAGAGCATTGAATCCTACAACTTGCATTTACTCTCACTTTAATTTCATGACAAAATATATTAAGCACATGCTTCTCTCTCCTTGAAATTGACATCATATTTATCTCCAAAACCTAAACATCAATTTAAAATAAATAGCTTGCGCACTTACTTTCATATCAAACCATAAATCAAACAAAAGTAGACATTACACTTTATGTAATTACAAATATTGTTGGAATTGTGAAAGTTATCATGACGATAATCAATAGAATCTCGAAAGAAAATGGGAGCTTCAACCGTTTGGAAATCTTCACTATGATAAAATTGTAAAAATTGGTTAAAAAGCATAATGCAATTGATGCGGACATCCAACCGTCCATGCCTATCCGAGGAGTTGAAGATTGACGGCTGTGATCGTCCCACGTTATCTTATATTTTATTTGTAATTTTTATTTTTCTATTATGAATTTTCCATTTTTACCCTCACTTAAGAGGATCGTCCTATGTAAGCCCTAGGGGCATATGTGTCTTATTTTAGTTTCTTAGGCCTATATATAGAGGCTCTTTCTTGTGTAATGGAATGATGGAGGATTAATAAAATTTGTGTTTTGCACATGTGTTCTTTGGGAAGAACGTTAGTGAAATCCCTATGGGAGGGAGTCGGAGTTTCCACCAGCCACAGGATGGGTCCGGGCTCGTGGCATGAAGACCCTTGGAGAAGGGCAGCGTAGTACTCGTCAGCCGCAGGATGTGTCCGGGCTCGTAGCTTTATCTTTGATATTTTGTTTATTTGCTTTTGTTCCTTCTTATTGCTCATCGTCGTTATCTCCATCCTCTTCATCGTCCCACTCCTTCCGGCCATCCCCACCACCAACCACCACCCCCATAACCCCTCCTACCAAAGCTCACCTCAACCTAACCACCAACCCAATCCCTTTTCTCCATTAGCTCCTCCGCCGCCCCACCCAAGCCAAGCCCACCGCCAGCCACCCTTGTTTGTCTCCATGAATGAGGAGTCAATGCCACCTTAATGCTTACCTAAAGAGTTCAAATAATTTAAGAAATTATTTTTATCATTTGAAATTCAAATTTTGAATTTCAAATAGTTTCCTAAATTAGAAAGCTATTTTAGGAAAGTATTGAATCTCATTCATGATGTAATTCAAATTTAATTTGGGTGAAATTTTTCTTCTCCTAAATTAAAGAGACCATTTAGGAAAGGGATTTAAATTTCTCCACAAAACTCCCTCTCCCCCTATCTCCATGCCGCTGGCCTCCACATGGTCCCCACCTCTTTCTTTCCCCCATTCAAGCTTTGTTTCCTAAAATAGATTGAGGCAAATTTGGATAGATTTGAAATTCAAATTTAATTAATTTGAAATTCAAAATCTTTTCTAATTTATCAAAATTTATTTAGGAAAGTTCTTTAATTAAATCAATTTGAATTTCAAATTCAAATAGGATTTATTTAAACACCTTCCTAAATTTTAAAGCCTTAAATTAAGCACCCAAAATCACCTCCCCAATCTCCTCCTCTATCATTAAACCACCAGCCCCCTATCTAATAAATCCTAGGGATTTATTTCCTAATCCCATATCCACATTTGGAAAGTATTCCATATCCCTCATCTAAATCTGGCCGAAATCCTCATGGCTGTAATTCCCCCCCCAAATCTTTCCAAACTCCTTTTACGTTGGGAAATAAATCTCCATCACAATCCTGTGCTGGCCGAATTTAACCCAAGTTCTGTACGTTGGTTTCTCCACCCAATCCCTCTCAAAACTCTTCCCACATTGAGCCCTCTACCTTCTGCTACTGCAGCCAAGGAATTCCAGTCACTGTCCTTGCTTCCCCACCCTACAGAAGCCTCAAAACTGCTGCTGCCTGGAAATTCCAGCAAAGGAAATTCACTGTGCCACTGCCAGAACCTCCCTGCTGCTGTCCAACACCCTCTTATGGCTGCTGTTAGGATTTCCTGAGCCATGCAACTTGCTGTCCAGCCGATTGGAAAGATCCCTACCCCTCTGTCCAAGGATTCTAAACCACTCAAAAATGCCAAAAGCTGCTGTTTGATCTCATGAGTTGCTCTTCAAGATACATAGGACTCAATCCTCCTTCCCGTTCTACATCAGCAATTATTGCAAGTTATATATGAATAAGAATAAAAATAAATGAAGTAATAACTCAATAAAAAAAAATTTCACGAGCTTGTCCAAGAAAGTTAGAAAATAATCATGATTTTAAAAATTGGATTGGACCACTTCAATGAATCGAGAATCGACGGTTCGATCTGCTTTTCGAACAGATTTCGCACTCGCACAACTGCCAGTGATTGGGTCGAACCGGCATTTTGACTGCTGAACTGGCAAACCGGTGTTGCTTTTTAAAAAACCAGCTAGTTTATGTGCTATCTCATTTATATAATTAAATAAAAATTAATATACAATTTTTAACTGAATAAATTAATTTAAATTGAATATATTTAATTTTAAAATGACCATTTAATTTTTATAAGTCATTTATCAAATAAACTCCAATTAAACGTTTTTATTATTTTATATGACCCACTGGCCACTATCTGACTTCTTCACTCACATGAACAAAAAAATTATATAAATAATATTAATACATATTTTCTAAGTAATATGGGACTAAATAACCAATATGAAGTTATCAAATTCACAACACATACACTATATATTTTAACACATATGTTTAATTAAATTTTATTATATCTAATTTTTATTTATTTATAAGTCCAGTGGAAGATAAGATTAGAGAGAGTCGCCTTAGATGGTTTGATCACATTAAACGAAGACCTTCCGATGACCCGATTAGGAAAGTTGAGGTATTCTATTTGACTTATGTTAAAAAAGGTAGAGGTATACCTAAAAAGGATTGGTTAGAAAATATTAGAAATGATCTTTCTTTATTAGATTTAGATGAGAATTTGACTTTTAACCGGACACAATGGCGAAAAAGGATTCATGTACCTCACGTAGTGGGACAAAGGCTTGATGTTGTTGTTGTTGTATATCTAATTTTTTATTTATTTAATTAAATAACATGAAAAACTAAAATTTTAATCTATTTTTAATTATAAATAATCTAACATGAATTTATAGCCGCAATTTTGTAACATGAATTTGTATATAATTTATATGTCTAAATTATATCCAAGGATAAAACATAAATTAACAATCATTTATATTAAATCTATAAACTTATATGTGAATTAATTTTTTATGAAATATGAATTAAATTTTAAATTATAGAATGATTTACTTGGTATGAATTTTATTTATTTATTTAGTCATAAATTTACATTATTACATAATTATTATATCATCTAAATGTCATTTAAATAATTTTAATATTTACATCATCCCAGGGTTCAACTCTAGTCTAATCGTTGGACTTTGAACCCTCATTCTACCGGTTCTATGTTAGATCCGATTTTCACAACCTTTGAAATAATAGTTACACGCTGCTGTGAGATAACTAACACCTATATTTGATAGTTGTGTTGGAGTGCAAATTTGGAAGTGTGCCCATGCCGAATTAGAGATATTACATATAATATGATCATGTTCATGAGTTGCCTTTCTTTTAAATAGAGTATGAAATATTTAAAATATTGATAAAGTAAATTAGCCCATCTTATGAACGGATTTCATGCAAAATGATGCCAAAACAAAATTATATTAATAGTCATGAGATTGAGAAGAAAAGGATAAAAGGGTTTTTAAGTTTAGTTGAAATTGCTAGCATAATAATAAACTTACGAAAGTAAAGACAATTTATATTATTGTGTGCAAGAAAAGTTGCAGCAATGTCATTAAGATGTTTAAGTATTTAAATGACCGAGTATGATTAAAGGAATCAACACATATCATCTAATGAAATGTTTGAGGATTTTGGCTAAAATAATCAAGAGAGTAATCTAATAAATTATTAATAAAACCCCATTTTTCACATGAAAAAAAATAAAAAAAATGAGGGCATAAAGATAAGAAGAAACATCAGAGTTCTACCCACCAATCACTGCCATCAACTATTGTCGCCCAATTCACATCGCATGACTGTCATCACCTAGCTGCCATCTCCCAACACTAATGTTAACTTATGCTCGACGATAGCCTCCTAATCGTTACAGCCCACTATCAAAGAACATTGACGACAGACTTTAACAGCCATAGAGTGATACATTTGCCACCCCTTCCTATTTCTCCAATATTTAACACTATACTCACAGTAGGTAAAGCCAACAAATCATATTTTGTAATACCATTGTTTCTAATTAGGGAAGGGCATACTTTTATAACCTTCACATATATACTGGATTATCTTAACTAGCCCTTTTCACATAAACTCAATGTGTCTCTTATGAGCTTCTCTTATTTATGCATGTGTAGATCTTTGTGCACACTAAAATGGAGAATTTTCACTTTAATAAATATTCTACCATGCAACTAATATATAATTATAACTGAAATTTTTGTTTTAAAGAATTAGATTTAATAGAAGAAAGGCTTATATTTTATTGATGCTAATCCATTACATTATAGAATTTGAAGCATATAATTTCTTAATGACTTTCTCAATTATAGCAAATCAACTTCCCCACTTCTTGAGATCAAAGTGAAGTAATTATTTTTAGGAGCTGGTTTAAGCTTGTTTCCCAAGAAATGCTTCTTATTCAAATAAATATTTATGTTTAGTTTTAAGCTTTTTTATTTTTATTTTCAAATTAATTAATGTATTATTAGTGAATCTATTTAATACAATCCCATCTTACTTCTCTATTTCAAAGAACAAGTTTATTGATATTTATTTATGCTATATGAATGCAAAAAAGCTCCTATGTGACTATTTTATTTTCTTTTTTAATTAATGTTTATTTAATTAGTATAAAATAGTTAGTTACTAAATCCAAATTTTTTGAATTGCTTGCTCATTTAAACTTGAAATCTGTTAAATTATTGATTAATATAAGAACATCAAGAAAATGGCAAGACATGCATTTGATTTAAGTTCGTAGAATTTCTACTCCCTTAATTTTGAATGTCACTAGAAAATAGTATCAGATTTTTTTCTCAGATGGATCTTGTATTGATATGATTTGGTTAATAACAACTCAGATAGAGCTTGAATTGAGTTGGGTGTAGACCAAATTACGCTAGTTCAAGATTCCATCAAAATTTACATGCATATATACATTTAGACTTATACAGTAGTATCTATCTAAAATATATATATCAATGCATTTTTGTGTATGGAAGAAAACAAATTTCTCTTAAAGGATTGGGTAACATTTTTTTTTAAAGGACTATGGCTTTTGGCTCAGATTGGGCTCAGCTTGAATAATAAGCAAGCAAGTCATGACTAACTCAAATCGAGATCATATTGGGCATGACTTCCATAAAGATTGGAGCAAATGGCTCTAAATCAACCTTAAACCACGATCAATCACATCTAGAACAGATAGTTAACAACATAACCCTTAATAAGCATTCCTAAAATCAACTCAAAGAGCTAAAAATAACTATTGTTCTAACGAGGCACAACCGCACAAGTAAAGATATTCACCCACAATAATACTATTTAAATAGTAAAGAAATGATTATGCAATGTTGATAAACTGCAGAAGTAGCCAGTCTAATTTAACTCCACATAACTTCGTAAAAACATACCTTTACGGCATCTGCCTTGGCCAATGTCGGGACATGATAAGTAACATAAAAGGCCTTGCAAAATCCAATAGACTCGAGAAATCCGACCTCACTTGTAGTTCCAATAACAAGCATATTCTTTCCCTGAAAATAAATTAACAAATAAAATTTCCTTTATTCTTATTATAAAATAGTTGAAGGCACCGAAGGTCAATATACAACAATAAAATTATATATGCATGATAACTCTTGATAAATCTTGTATGCATCTTGCTCCAAGCTGGATAGAAAAAAGGAATTAAAAAAAAAAAGTAAAGGGTAAAGGACAGAAAACAATGAAAGTATCCTAGAAAAAAATGACTTGCTCCAATGACATAAAGTCATAAAAGTAAGAATAAATACACAAAACACGATCAAATTAATGGAAAATGGTGCATATTTGCAGTTGCTACTGAAAATAATAATAATAAATAATAAACAAAATATCCTACCAATTCATGAATGCAATTTCTCAATTTCTTTACCATAAGAATGAATATGTATAAGAACTGCAAACCTTTGGAGGAAGTCTTTTTAGAAGGACCCGCAATGTTTGTGCAATCAAATTTGAAAAGCGAGGACCAATGGCAACATAATCCAACAGCCTATGAAGTAAATTATATGATTCAACAACTTGAAATTGATATAATATCATGCAATCTAGATAAGAAATGAAATGTATCAAGTGTTTTGTTTAACTCAAACGTAATATAACAGTTGATATTGCAGTTAAAAGGAATTATAAATAAAAGATTAAATCTGTTCAGAGAGACAAGTAATGTCTGATGAACATTGATAGAAAAATACTAACACAAAAAGTTCTGCAAAGCATATACTGCTATAACAGAATATAATTTTGAAGCAGCATAAACAAGTTATACCTTCATGTACAGAAACTTTCCATAAGAAAAGCTATCATTAGTAAATTTTAAAGCATATTGAAAATAAAATAAGTAGAAACCATATAAGATAGTCAATCAAAATGCAAGGTTCAAGAGCAACCTTTCAATGTCATCAAGAATAACAATGCTAAACTGAGACTTGTACGCATCCTCAAAAACCTACATAAGGAAAATTAATATTCTTCAATTTAGAAAAATTGGCAAAGAACTTGAACATAAAGGAAATAAACGAGTAAACTTAGAATAAAATAGGTTCAAAATATAAATTAACCAAAAGACCCAATTATTTAAAACTTATTACCGAAGAAATAATACCACCACAACCACCAACAACAACAATCATTTATCCCACTACTTGGGGTCGGCTACATGAAACTTTTTTCTCCATTGTGTCTTGTTAAGAGTCAAATTCTCATTTATATCATTTCTATCAAATAAAAAAGGTGATTTCTAATATTTTCTAACCAAGTCTTTTTAGGTCTACCTTTACCTTTCTTAATATAGGACAAATTCAATACATCTACTCTCCCAATCAAGTCATTGTTACGCCAACGTTTTATGTGACCAAACCATCTAAGGCGACTTTTAAATCATTTCTGCCACTTGAGCTACTCTAATCTTTTTATGTATATACATGTTTCACATTCTATATCTAAGAGAATCCACCGAAGAAATAACACCATGATTATAAAATAAACAAGTTTTTTAACGGACTTCCAAATTCATAACGCTGAAAGGAAACAAACCTTGATAATTTTTGCACATTTACTGCTCTCGCTTAGATCAAGCATCGACTCAGCTGAGATCTGTAGTAAAAACAGTTGGTTCTTAATCCAGAAAACCTTTAAGGTGTTATATAGCAGAATGAACTTACAATTTTGACATATGGAAAATCACTATCGATACCGATGGTTGCTGCCATTGCTGTTTTACCACTGCCAAAGCATAAAATTTTAGAAAAAATTTAACACAAAATTATCATTGCAAATTAGGATGCTTATACCTTCCCTCGTAACCCTCCAAGAGACAAGTAACAAGAGGGAAACGCTTGCTCACTTTAACTTGCTCTACAAGAAGCATGGTTCTTTCATAGATGTGCTTATGTCTTTCACCACAATCAACCATTCCATTAATTCTGTAACATGTTTCAATTCATAGATTAAGTCTCATAATTAAGAAAATAAAATAGATATCTTACTATCAAAGAGTTACATGTAACTGTTGCAAAGGGAAGTCCTTTTATGTGCTGTACAAAAATGAGCCACTTTCAAAATATTATCTTAACAAATCATACAAAATATTTTTAAAATTTTTTTTTCAACTTCGTATAAGCAAAAGGCACATTAGAAAACCTAAAGAAAAAACAAGGGCCTATAGTAATATAAAGCATCCCATCCTCTCAAAGCCCATGGACATTAGCGGCATAACATAGAATTCAGACAGTCAATTTATGCACCTTACAAACAAGGTACTATCCTAATTTATGATCTAAAAATAAGAGACCAGATGAACTTATTTGATAGGCTTTGTTGCCCTATCTCTTCAACCACAAACAGGATTCGAGATCTGCCTATCTGGCTTACCTCCTAACTTCGTTAGATAAAAATGTAAGCACTGCATGATAAAATAAAAGCATGACGACTAATTAGAGATCCCAATGCAATGCATAATAGCTAATATCTTCTATCCTCAATAGATTTTTACCAGTGACTGATGATGTGCTTTTGCTATGATTTTGCAGATGAGTGAAATAAAAAATTGTTGTATGCATGACTTCTTAATATATTGAAATAGGTTTACTCATACCTAGCAGGTCTTGCTTTTAACGGGGTTTGGTGAAACTTATGAACCATACAAACCTACATGAGAAACACACACGAACACAAGATAGAAATCCTACGATGCAAGGGCTGATAAGGCATATCCCCATAATCACTTTGTGGATTAAAAATTAAATAGAGCACTCAAGTCACACTTCTTTATGATCTTTACATATAAATTATTCAAATACAAACCCTAATTAAAAAAACCATTAAAATAGTGTGTTTTATATGTATGTGAGTGTGTTTCTGTTCTTCTTCATCTATTCATCCCTGTCTATTTAACAAATTATGAATAATTTTTTAAAACTAAAATTCATAAATAAAATAGCTTACTAAATTTATATGAAATATTAGACCTACTGTCTTGAACAAATGTAATTAAAATTTGTGTAATGCATTTGATGTAAAAAATAAAATATGCTGGCAAAAAAAATGAGTGAACAACTCCAATGCAACTATTTTAAAAATAAATCAAAATGAATTTATTAGTTCCGTCACGCTTTGAGTGGCCACTATTGAATTTATGTTCTTTTATTTTTAGATATCAAATTTTTAAAAAGGGAGAGAAAATATCTCATCCAAGAATTTTAGATTTCAAATTCATGGATAAGTTATTTCTCCTCGCTTTCTAAAATTTTAAATCTAAACATAAGAGAATGACAATTCAAAATGAAGCATTCTTCTGGCCCATCTACTTTTTAGTTTCTCTCTCCAGTTTTCTTTATTATATAAAATATAAAGGATAAGGACATGAGGACACAACATATCTTGAAATTTAAGATATAGTATACTTCATTATTACAATTCTTCTGATATCAATAACTTATTCTCATATATAACATTTAAATTCTAAATCATCATGAGTTTCTTTTGAAAAAAAAAGTGGATGTTGCTACCCAACTATCGATGACTTGAGTTTTGTTAAAGTAGACCAATCTTGTTAGAACCGGTTGGACCTATTCAATTGAACCGGTGCACTAACATAGACACATACTAATATATATGACATGTGTTATCAAATCCAAATAAACAAGCTAATTTATACTTGGAAAGCTCTTATATATTCCACATTAGGCAATGCATGACTTTTCAAATATAAAAAAAACTATCATAGATAAAATAGTTGTTCATTGAGTATAATATACTTTCCATCTAAAAATACAAAAGTATTACAAAATAAGTGATACCTGCACCGTTGGAGATCGTCTGTGGAAGCACCAAATGAAGGGATAATTTCTTGAAGACCATTCAAAAAATCATTCATGGTAACTTTTATATTTTCTTCATCCAATGGTTTAGTGAGATCATCCATGTTTATTTGTCTATTATAGGCAAATGAAACAGCACTTTTCACAACACCTTCTAGTTCAGCTCCGCTATAATTCCTTGTCCTTGCAGCTGTGTATTCAAGATTAAAACACGATAAAAAAGTCAGTAAACCTTCCTTTTTTTCCAATAATACAATAGCTTTTTTGCAGAAAAATTGTTCCAACATAATAATCCAAACTCATTAACTACAATGATCTTAGAAAACAAATAGTAAAACCAATTGAAAAAAAATCAAACAAAAAAACAAACAAATCACCGTTGTTAAGGGATGAAGGGATGTTTATTTTAGTTTTTTATCATTCTACCTTGCCATCAAAGAAACTTTATTTCTGTAGTTCTAACATTTCTTCAAAATGAGAACCAACAAAGACAATGAAGGGCATTATATGCCAGCAAACATGTGATTACATATTAATCAATTAAATATCATAAATGGAGAAGACATTTGTAAATTGGTAACAATGTATAAAACAAACTAGTGAATGTTGAATAATTTCTTTGTTTTCAATACAAGTCAAGAATAAATAACTTTTAGCAGCCATAAGTAGACATGTTAGATCGATCGTTGACTTGGATGGCAAGGGATGAGGATTTGAAATGTATGCAACAATCTTTGCCAAATTCATCTAGGAGAGTTGAATGTTATGCTAATTAAAACTAAGCTGAGAAAGAATGACCATCAATATTCTTGTATTTGATGCATGTTACTTCTAAAGTTCATAAATTATGACTCTTTCATAAACAATAATATTTCTATTAATGACTTTAATGTCTTTCAAAAAATTTAAAATAAAAAAAATAATGAACATATTAAACCTAGCAAATAATACATGACTCAAAACACCCAAAATCAATTCCTCATAACATTAAAAAAAAAGCTTGAGGGAAAATAATATTCCACACAATTCTCATTTGATCATTATAATCATTAGCCTTATTCCAAATATTTTGGGTCGACTTTATGAATCATATTTGTCCTTCATTTCTATTATATATGAAGATCATAAAAATGATGTATTTAATTGATAAACACCAATGATAAATTATCAGATAATTTTTATGAATAAATTTTATATATGATCAAGCCGCTTAAATTGAAATAACAAATTATTTAAAATAAATTATTTATTACAATTTATATAAAAGACATAACTTTAAAAGAAAATCTATTGATAAAATATTTATCCAAAAAAAAATTTAATGAATAAAATAATATAAATGAAATACAGTGCTATTAGTTTTGGACTTTAAGATGAAGTGGAATATGAAAAAAAAACTAAAATATTATTTTAGGATTAAATAGGGGCATTTAAAGAACACTATCAAAAAATTTTTGAGAGAGATTCAAAATCTTATGATTTTATTTGTGCATGAGGAAGCTAATGTTATATCAAAAAAAAAAAACTAGTGATATTAAGAATGTTGCAAAAGAATGTGCTTGGGGTATCAAAACAAATCCCATAATAATAAAAATAGTTGATGGTGAAATCAAAATGTGTAAGAAAAGATAAAAAAATAAGAAGTTTTGATATAAAATTTGGTTTAGATGTAAAAGCTGTGAAAATTAAAAATATATAAAGATGGGTCAAGGAGTCTAAGAAAGTAATATGTAATGCAAAGAATTTAGCTTGTAAAGATTTATAGAATATATTATATACTAAGGAGGGCGAAATATATATGTAGAAGTTAGTCATGCAGAGAGATAGGAGAAGTATTTAGTTCAAGTGAAGTGTATTAAAGATGAAGATAAAAAAATGCTTTTATTAGATATTTTGGCATGCTTTTCAATGAAGATTATAAGAATATGATTGACTTTAGTTACCTTAGCACCCTAAATGAAAATAGAGACTTGTGTTTTTATCAACATATTAGTAAAACCAAAGTTAGAGGCTTTAAAGAAAATGAAGTGTTGAAAAGCTGTTGGACCTGATAATATTTCAGTTGATGTGTGGAAATGCTTATAGGGGAGGAAGGAATTTTTAGGCTTACAAAAAATTTTAATATAATTTTGAAGACTAAAAAGATGTCAAATGAGTGGAGGAGTGTGTTGCTTTCTATTTTTAAGAATAAAGTTGATGCACATGAGTGTACGAATTATAGAGGAATTAAGTTAATGTGTCATACTTTAAAACTATGAGATAGAGTTATTGAGCATGTGTTACGATGATACTAATGTTTCTGAAAATCAATTTGGATTCATGTCGGGTAGGTTTACTATGGAAGCTATACATTTATTAATAGATTTGATGGAGAAGTATAGAGAGAATGAGGATCTCCAAATGATATTTATTAATTTAGATAAAGCTGATAATAAAGTTCCAAGCGAAGTGCTCTGGAGAGTTTTAGAAAGGAGTTAATTATGCTTATATTAAAGTCGTTAAGGAATTATATACATAAGCTATTACTTGTATTCAAACACAAGATGGTTTGGCCAAATATTTTCCTTAATTAGTTGGATTACATTAAGGATCGATTTTAAGCCTATATCTTTTTTCTTTAGACATCGATGTACTTACTAGACATTTGCAAGAGGATGTACTATGGTGTATGCTTTTTGCTGATGATATTCTTCTTGTTGATAAAGACTAGAGAGGGAGTTGAAAGTAAACTTTAATTATGGAGGTCAACCTTAGAGTCTAAAAGACTTCGTTTGAGTGGATCTAAAACCGAATGCATGGAGTGAAATTTTAATAGTGATAAATCTAGTGGGGGATAGTGACTTTGGGTGATTAAATCATTAATAATAGTACAAATTTAGACATCTCGGGTCTATTGCTCAAAGTGATGGTGAAATAGATGATGATATTATTACTAGAATTTAAGTTGAATGGTTGAAGCAAAGGAATTCATCAAGCTTGATGTGTGATCGAAAAGTACCGCCCAAACGTAAAGGAAAAATTCTATAAGATTGTGGTGAGACAGCAATGCTTTAGGGCGCATAATATTAGCAGTTAAAAGAGAAACAAAAAATTAAGTTAAGTTTTGCAGAGATGAGGATGCTTAGGTGGATAAGTGGCTTCACTCTTAGATATAGAATGCAAAACGAGTATATATGCAAAAAAGTTGGAGTAGCATTTGTGGCAGTCTATGATGCATCGAAACTTCTCCTCAAAGAGGCAAGCAATATCAGACACATATATGACACCATGAGCAGAGGGAGGGGGTCAAGGGGGGCACGTGCTTATATTAAAATAGTTAAGGATATATTAGGTGTGTTAATTTCGGGTCACGGGTCGGGTTCGGGTTGAACCCGAACTGACCCGGGTTCAAACAAGTCGACCCTAACCCGAGCAGGGTAGATAAACGGGTCGGAAATCCAAACCCGGACCCAACCCGGCTGGTTGCCGGGTTGACCCGACCCGACACCCGAAATGCAGGCGAACACGGCGAGCGCGAGAGAGAGAGCGCGAATGCGCGCGGCGAGCACGGGGGCGAGCTCAAGGGCGCATTGCGCGGGCGAGCGCGGGTGCGGTGGCGAGTGCGCGGGTGAGCGCGGGCGAGCACGAGCAGGCAGCCTCGGGCATGGGGTGCCAGCGCTGGCAGGAGGGGCAGCGCTGGCAGTTCAAGTTAAACGGGTTTGCGGGTTAACCCGACAACCCGCCAGGTCAACCCGAACCCGACCCGTTTTGAAATCGGGTCGGGTCCAACCCGGATTTTTCGGGTCGGGTTTTCGTGTCGTGTCAAATATTGACACCCCTAGGATATATATATATATATATATATATATATATATATATAACTTACTTGTATTCAAACACAAGATGGTTTGGCCAAATATTTTCCTTAATTAATTGGATTACATTAAGGATCGGTTTTAAGCCCATATCTTTTTTCTTTAGACATGGATGTACTTACTAGAAATTTGCAAGAGGATGTACCCTGGTGCATGCTTTTTGCTGATGATATTCTTCTTGTTGATAGAGACTAGAGATGGAGTTGAAAGTAAACTTGAATTATGGAGGTCAACCTTAGAGTCTAAAGGACTTTGTTTGAGTATATCTAAAACTGAATGCATGGAGTGAAATTTTAATAGTAATAAATCTAGTTGGGTGATTGTGACTTTGGGTGATTAAATCATTAATAAGAGTAAAAATTTAGACATCTTGGGTCTATTGCTTAAAGTGGTGGTGAAATAGATAAAGATATTATTAGTAGAATTTAAGTTGAATGGTTGAAGCAAAGGAATTCATCGAGCTTGTCATGTGATAGAAAAGTACTGCCCAAACGTAAAGGGAAAATTCTATAAGA
This sequence comes from Dendrobium officinale, assembly GCA_019514585.1. Taxonomy (NCBI): domain Eukaryota; kingdom Viridiplantae; phylum Streptophyta; class Magnoliopsida; order Asparagales; family Orchidaceae; genus Dendrobium; species Dendrobium officinale. The sequence continues at coordinate 54,568 of JACXSL010001204.1, forward strand.
TGATGGTGAGACTTGCAATGCTTTAGGGCTCATAATATTGGTCGTTAAAAGAGAAGCATAAAATTAAGTTAAGTGTTGTAGAGATGAGGATGCTTAGGTGGATAAGTGGCTTCACTCTTAGATATAGAATGCAAAAACGAGTATATATGCAAAAAAGTTGGAGTAGCATTTGTGGCAATCTATGATGCATCGAAACTTCTCCTCAAAAAGGCGTGCAATGTTCAACACATATATGACACCATGAGCGGAGGGAGGGGGGGCAAGGGGGGCACGTGCTTATATATATATATAAAAGCTATTACTTGTATTCAAACACAAGATGGTTTGGCCAAATATTTTCCTTAATTTGTTGGATTACATTAAGGATCGGTTTTAAGCCTATATCTTTTTTCTTTAGACATGGATGTACTTACTAGACATTTGCAAGAGGATGTACCATGGTGTATGCTTTTTGCTAATAATATTCTTCTTGTTGATAAAGACTAGAGAGGGAGTTGAAAGTAAACTTTAATTATGGAGGTCAACCTTAGAGTCTAAAGGACTTCGTTTGAGTAGATCTAAAACCAAATGCATAATTTTAATAGTAATAAATCTAGTGGGGGGATTGTGACTATGGGTGATTAAATCATTAATAAGAGTACAAATTTAGACATCTCAGGTCTATTGCTCAAAGTGATGGTGAAATAGATGAGGATATTATTAGTAGAATTAAGTTGAATGGTTGAAGCGGAGGAATTCATCAAGCTTGGTGTGATAGAAAAGTATCGCCCAAACGTAAAGGGAAAATTCTATAAGATGGTGGTGAGACTTACAATGCTTTAGGGCGTATAATGTTGGCCGTTAAAAGAGAAACATAAAATTAAGTGTTGCAGAGATGAGGATGCTTAGGTGGATAAGTGGCTTAACTCTTAGATACATAATGCAAAACGAGTATATATGCAAAAAAGTTGGAGTAGCATTAGTGGCAGTCTATGATGCATCGAAACTTTTCCTCAAAGAGGCGTGCAATGTCCGACACATATCTGACACCATGGGCGGAGGGGGGGGGGCAAGGGGGGACCATGCAATGCTTCAACTGTAGAGAGAAAGACTGATGGGGTAAAATATTGAAAGAGGGAGGAATGACTTTCCATTGTGGACGGAATGATAAAAAGAGATTTTGGTCAACATGAGAAATTATTATTTTAGTGGCTAAATCTAAAACTGAAATCCTAAAGGGGCTTAAAGCTGATTGTTTCAGTGGCTTAACAGAGCAACAAGTTCGTCAACAAGGAAACAAACTCTAATTTTTATAGTATTTCCTTTTAAATTTATTTATTAATCTAAAGAAGCCACAAATATCTTTTTTTGGACACATGAAAAACATCAATGGCTCGTTTTTCCCTTTGCTTCTCTCTCATGAATCACAATTCACGACTTCGAGTACAGCTTTCGTTTTCTCTTTCGCACCTCTCTCGCACCTAAACAAAGACAACCCATGGCAGATATTTATGTTTTCTAAGTTCTAACGGCCATGTTATTTGCATTCTCCTTTTGGATCCGTTAATGAGATGACAAATGAAACTATTTTAATGTATTCTAACCTTTCAAATGAGACAGCTAAAAGAACTATTTTAATTGACCCCCCCCCCCCGAATAAAATTTTTGGCTCCGCCACTGTCCAACACGACATGTGACCAACACGCCAAAAATGTGTCCAATTAAAAAAATATTAAATACAAATTGGGCACGCGTGTCTTAAATATTAAATGAATTTTTTAAATAATATAATTTCTTGTATTTAAATTTTTTATTTATTTAAAATATATAAACTAAATTTATATTTCCTATCCACATCACAAAACCAATCGTGTGCACTTAATACCTCATTCATCGAATATTCTCATTTTCATTTCTCTTTGGCGGGACGCTACTTTGGTTTCACGACCATGTTCGATGTCTTCTCAACATCGAAGTTTGCATTGTTACAGCAACGAAGTCTGATGTTATTACAACATAACCATTTCAACATCAAGTTTAACACTATCTTGATATTGATGCTGAACGTTAGCAAATTTTACACCCACAACTTGACAGTTTATCTTTATTCACGTCGTCTTAACATCAACGACCAACTCCTTCTCAACATCGACGACGAACGTCCTCTTGACATCGATGCCCGATGCTTACTACATAACATTGATGCTTGACACTCGGCAACATTGACATCTACTCTCATGATGTCTGATACACGACATCAACACCCGATTCTCGACATCCTAATATTAATCATTTTAATAAAAAATTCTAGTTAATTAACTTATTATTTCTAAATTATTTTAAATACTATACATAATTTTTATACACTTTTTTTAGAATATAAAAATTATAATATAGTGTCCAACCCGTGTTCATGTCTTATATTTTAAATAATTGACACGTACCTTGTCCTAGGACTGACAGCTAAGATTAGAGAGAGTCACCTTAAATGATTTGGTTGCATGAAACATTGGCCTTTCAATGACCCAATTAGGAGAGTAGATAATAACATAACCATTTCAACATCAAGTTTAACATTATCTTGATATTGATGCTAAACGTTAGCAATTTTTACACCCACAACTTGACAGCTCATCTTTGTTCACGTCATCTTAACATCAACGACCAACGCCTTCTCAACATCAACGACAAACGTCCTCTTGACATCGATGTATGATGCTTACTACATAACATTGATGCTTGACTCTCGACAACATTGTCATCTACTCTCATGATGTCTGATACACGACATCAACACCCGATTCTCGACATCGTAATCTTAATCATTTTAAGCAAAAATTATAGTTAAGCAACTTATTATTTTTAAATTATTTTAAATATTATACATAATTTTTATACAATATTTTTAGAATATAAAAATTATAACATAATGTCCAACCCGTGTTCATGTCTTATATTTTAAATAATTGACATGTACCTTGTCCGTGTCGTGTCATATATGTGCATCATAAGACTGACAGCTAAGATTAGAGAGAGTCGCCTTAAATGGTTTGGTTGCATGAAACATTGGTCATTCGATGACACAATTAAGAGAGTAGATGTATTAGATTTACTGTAGAGGTAAACTTAAAACGACTTAGTTATAAAATGTTAAAATGACATTTTTTATTAGATTTATTTGAGAATTTGATCATAACGGGACACAATGGAGAAAAGGGATTCATATAGCTGACCACACATAGTGAGATAAAAGCTTAATGTTGTTATTGTTGCATATTGTGAATTATTATAAAAAAATGAATTATTACTACTATCAACACCTGCATGCAACAAATTTTGAGTGGCATCATTTAAGAAATTAATACAAGAGGGCTAGCAATGAATGAGTGGCAAAGCTAATAAGGTGCAAAGGCAAGAAAGAGAGAGGAGATCCATCATTTAAACTCCTAAGAATGTATAAGAGATTTCAAAGGCTTGGATTATTTTCTATTTTTATGAAACGATGATAGCATTTTGTGATAATATCATAAATATTAGTGAGAAAAAATTTTGAAATTTTATTAATTGAAAATACCATTGATGATTTTTGAAATCATACATTACTTTATTTTATAATTTATAGCGAGACATTTATTTCACAAGTAAATATGCAATTAATAAAACCGATTGATTTGGGCTTTTTAAGTAAGGAATAAGCTCAAAATAGTCCTCCAACTATTAGTAAGCTTCCAACTTATTGTTGAGTTTCGCACAATCCTAGTTTATTTCATCGATTATTGAAAATTGATCCAATTTAATATCTCCATTATAAAATCAGTCAAATTTAATGGAATATTCAATAGATCTCTCTTTTTTTATGACGTGGAGGGGGGTTTGGGCATTTAAGAATTTTTTTTTTAAACTTTGTTTTTCATTAGCAAACTTATTTTGTAACAAACGGCATTATTTTTGTGGCAACTTATTATTTAGTAGGTTAACTTTTTTTTTTAATATTTTATTGTTAAACAATGTAATCTCACATATACTCACAATACCTAAAACCACTCACATTTAATTCTAGTGTTAACTGAACTACTACTTTCATCTCTCAGAACAAATTGAATCAATCTTCAATAGTCGAGGAACTAAATTGATGCAATATAAAATGTTGAGGCTTTATTGGGCGCTTGCTAATAGTCGGGGGACTATTTTGAGCATTTTATAATACCCGATGGATTATGTATAATCTTTGTTAAGTAAAATTTAAATAAAGTGTTTAATTAAAAAATATATATTTACATATCTAAATATATATGTGTTATTATTGTATAGCTTATAGCCATTATATACTACTTATAAATAAAGTACAATGTATCATATAAAAGAGATGTGAAAATAATCATGATAATAAAGCTGATGCATAAGTTTTTTTTACGGTGATATTTTAAAGGATATTTAGATGATTGGTGATATTTTAAAGGATATTTAGATGATTGGTAGAAGTGAAAGAGTATATTTTAGAATAGTTAGTTGTATGGCTTGAGTTATGT